>PVKA01010897.1:0-62826 GCA_004027165.1 Ctenomys sociabilis | reverse complement strand
TTTTTTAGTTTTATAAGAGAATAAAAAATAGAAATAAAACCACTAGAAGTGATACAGAATTTCACTAAGCAGGATGATAGAAATTCAACAATGGTTGCTATATATGGGAAAAGGAATATATATGTATATGCACAGGATAGTTTTTGTAATTGTACTGCTGATTTTTGCTGGTCTATTGAAAGGAGCAGTTAATGCTTAATTTATTCTCTCCTTTTTAATTTTTTATAATTTTTGGACCAATTTTTCATGCTTATATCTTGCAATTTGAACAATTGAATTGAAGTCAAAGCTTTTTATGTTTGAGCTGAAACTACATCTAAAAGAGCAGACTAGAATTGGAAAATCTGGATATTTTTGGCATGACAGAAATATAGCCCATTGAGATTTTGGCCAGAATCTGACTGATGTGAGCAGAACAGAAGTCCTCTTACGCTTCTTTCTGGTTCTAAACTTACTTCGTAAGCTTCCTTAGACCAAATGAGAGTGTGACCCATGCACGCCTATGTGATAATGTGTGGTGACCCTATAGGGTGACAACCCTATGGCCTATGTGTCAAAACACCTATTAACCACTTTTGAGAAACTCATGAAATATATTTTCTACAAATTATGTTTTTACCTTAAATATACATTTTTATCACTATAGGATTAATGCTCAGCGTTGGCATCACACACCTGCAGCACGAAGGATGAAGCCTTGGACTCTTCGGCTCAGTCTTCTGGCTCAGTGCTGTGGACGCTGCTCCAGGTACTGTACCTCACGGAGCTGCCACTGGGGCTCTGCAGCAATCTGTGCCTGACACTCTGCCTGTTTAGCTCCCAGTCTGTACTGGTCCCTGCATTGCTGTGACTTCCAGTCTCCAGATCACTGTAAGTTCCTGTGCTGCCTTTTGGGCCCCTCGAGCTCACACAGTGGTGTGCTGGCAGTGTGCTGGAGGGGTAGAAGAAAGACCCTGAGCTGTTGGCACCAACTCCAGCTTTCAGCTTATGCCATGGTAAAATCCCCGCTGTCTTATTGTGAACGTGATAAATGACCAGTGAACCATTGCATTCAGGAGATTGCCCAACCTTTGGGATCTTCATTTGGCAGACATGCCGACCCTCTTTGGCTCCTCTGAGCCCCAGGGTGGCCTAACTCAGGGGGCCTATTGGATTGAAAAGGGTCTCCATGTCTGCTGGCAATATCTAATAAAGTCACTCATGCTGTCTTCGGGAACAATGAGGAGAAATGAGGGTTGTATTTCCATGCCAAGAGGGATATTTGTGAGTTCTTATGCAACAGCAAGCTGAATCATCCTGGGAACTGACACCCAGGATTTGGAGGCAGATTTATTTACCTTGATGGGCACTGATTGGGACCATTCCCAGAATATCAGGCCTTCATCTCTGGTGGTCTAGGGCTTATATGAGATAAACAAGCAAGAAGTACAGAGGCAGAATGGTTTGTCAATTGGGGACTGGGTTATATAATGTACATCACAGACCAGCCTAAGAGAAAGGAGAAACTGGAACTGGAACATGAACTATTTAATACCTGGGCAACTAAGAAACTAAAGAATACTGGGTGGGTGGGAGGCATTTTCTGTGTACTGGGATATAGGTCCTCATATGTAGAAGATCAAAACATGCTCAAAGGCAGTCTCTGTCTTTACCATTTTTATTTATTATTTATTTTTTAGCAGAACAGTCTGTCTTTACCATTGACAAGTAATTATTTTCATAAATGTTTTACAGATAGACCATAATGGCAAGCCAATGATATTTTCAGGTGGGCTCCACTTGGATGAAGCTAATATTTTAGATGAAAATTATTTGCGATAATGCTGACAGATTGAAATAATGGTTTATATCCAATCAGAAAAATTTTAAATGTATAATCCTAATGAAACAGTGCAATGATGGCCTAGTGTAAGAGGAGAGAGGGGTATTTGCTGATTGTCTTTGAGAATAAGTTTTACTTGAGTCCCCAAGGATGACAAGCATTCCCTAAGAGGTTAGATGGAAGCATTGTATTTATGACCAAGTGTTGTTTGGTGTCCTTCTTTTCTAGCTTGCTCTCCTCAGAGGTGGGAGTCTTTTCGATTCAGGGGTTGTGTTTGTGGTGCAAGCAAACAAATGTGTTTGCACAAGAAGAGAAACCCAGAGCTTGGAGACAGGACGATTGATCAAAGGCTGCTGTATTGTTTAACTTGGGATCAAGTAATAGGTGTTCTCACCTCTACCCTATTTAGAGGACTAGGATATAGATGAAGAATTTATTGTATTTAGTGTGGCTCCCTAGGCCAAAGTAGAATCAATGAGGGGAAGAGAAAGTTAGGGAAAGTGGCTTTACTTAACCCCCTTCTGAGGAAGAGTGTCACCAAAGGAAGCTTTGAGATCCCCACTATTGGCAATAGTCAGAGGCAATCAGGCAGTTGTTGGAAATGTAGAGACAGGGTTTAGTACTGGAGGGAAGAGTTCTTTCAGTTGGTACATATTTGCTATCTCTGTATTAAGACTCTCCTACATATGCTACATAAAGTTAAATAAATAAACATGTCTTAGAAGCAGTTTACCAACAGCTCCTTTTATGGCTTAGGTGGCACGATGAAAAAAAGCTCAGTTTCTGAAAGCAGGCACAACATAGTCTGCCTGTAATATCCTGGTTGAATCACTTATTTTCCCTGTATCCTGCTTTGTAAATTGAGAAGAATAGGACTAACATTCATTTCTAGGTTAGATAAAGCACAGAAAACCTACACATTAAAGTAAAAGTGACATTGGAATGAACTAAGTGACAATGAATAATGAGATCATGTGAGTCCTGGAATCTCAGGTAAGCACTGGGCAATAGGGTGCGTCACAACTCACAGTGCTCACTAAGCACCCCAGACTGCGCTATATGCTTTTACACCCATCTGTCTGCTTTATTCTTGCCAGAGTCAATGGGGGAATTTAACCACTGAGGGGCAACCAGTGTCAAGGTCCCTATAGGCAAGCAGAGGGTTAGACGCAGGCATTGGCCCCAGCATCAGCACATCCACTCTTGCCTGTGAAGAAGGCGTCTGAGATGGGCAGGGCCGACCCACAGTGGAGCTTCAGTTGAGGCCAGAAGTAGTCCTACAGAGAGCTCTGGGGCTAGGATGGCCTTTCAGAGTTGTCCTTAGATCTTAACAAGGAGGATGGGCCTTGCAGTCCCACAACTCAAGCTGATTCCCTTTACTAAGGACCACCAATGGCCAATGACTGGCTGCTAGCTCGCCCTAGAGTACAGCTCTAATAGAGGAAAGCAATCGGAAGGGTGTGACAGCAGGCTTCCCAGCATAGGGTGGGGGTGTTGAGTGAAGAGTGGTCAAGCTAGAGCCTGTCAGAAGCCCCCACATCTGACAAAGACCAGGCATGAAGACAGAGACGACAAGGACTGTTACTAAGGAGTAGCGTGCTCTGGATGCCGTAGTAGCTTATTTTAACTTCGTCGTGCCCCGATGAGGATGCTTTTATTTCTTTTTTGTGGGAATGAGAATAAAACAGAAAAGATTTAGTAATTAGGGAAAGGTATTATTAAGTGGCAAAATGGGAATTAAAAAAATTCCATCTACATGGTAAAATTTTCTCTTTTATGCTTTTTTTTTGTGAGGCACTGGGAAAATTTGCTCTTTTAGGTGAGTTTTTAGACTAACAAACATCACTCAATATCCAGTGCAGCTCCATCACATGCTCCCTTCCTAGTACACCCCATCCCATCCCTGTGTCTAGAAACCACTGATCCATGTTTGTGCTTGTAACTGCCTTTTCCAAAAGGCCTATAAGTGGAATCAGGCAGTATGCAGTGCTGGACTCCAGCTTTTCGCACAGTGGGACCCCTTTCACGGTTCTGGGATTTACACAAACTGTTGTGTCACTGCAGAACTCGAAGCAGAATGCAAGCTCCATGTCTGGGCTCTGCCAACTCCCCATGGAAAAATCTGGTAAGCGGACATGTGGTTTTGACTCTTTGGTGTGGACATACTATTTTGTAGCTTCTAGCTTTGCCATTAGCAACTCTATTGGAGGTTACTTAGGATTGTTCATTTGTGACAAAAATTTACAGTGAGAAAACTCTGCAAAGGATTTTGCTTGCTTTAATTAATCAGTGACGTTTCTTATTAGGAAAGGCTTGAGTAAGTGACTCATTACTATCCTTGAATAAAAGTTTACTGAGATGTTTTTTCAGAGCAGTGTTGAAAAAGAAGATAATTTGGATTTATGGCCTGTCTCTTGGAATTTGGTCTGATCCTGCCATGCACTCTTAATAAATTTGCTGGAGGAGTATCTGCTCTGTGCCAAAAAATAATAAGGAGTTTCATATGTAATAACAGCCCGCAAGTGTGGATGTGAAAATCTCAAACTTTCTTTAAAAGTACACTTAACTCTCTACTTGTCATTTCTGCTTTTATTAGAAAACAATGTTGTCACGTTGACAACATTTACATCTAGTTCAAGCTAAACTAAAATTTAAATTTGGTCTCAAACTTGGTTTTGTTAGAACTTCCTTCCCCTTCCCTCTGCTTTCTGGAAGGTACTGCCATGTGCGTGTGGACAAGACCAGCATGTGGTTATGCTGTTTCTTCTGACTTCCCTCATTCCCACAGAGGCGTCTTTCTTAGTCCCATCCATCTCAGGCTTTCCTTGCTTGAGAACATTCTGTAGTCTGTATCCTCTGTGGAACAGCCACGAGTAAACACACCTCTTCGCAGCCACTCTGATTGTTTGCAGGGAGCCAGGATTTTCCACTTCAGGAATTCTTGACTGTTGTCTACCTCCTGAAGCACAGGAGTTATAACTGCGGGAACGTCACTGGGGCGCTGCTCTGCCTTATCCCTCTTTCAGCCCTTTGAACTCACAGCCTGGCCTCAGGTGGGCTTGGCATTTGGTTGTGAGCTGTGTAGTTTCTGAACCACGTGGTGAACAGCCAAGAACGAGGCTCTACCCTGCACTATGCCCCTCTCCACCTGTAGCTTGTGATGTGCAACTGCGATCCTTCAGCGGCCACCCAGAGCTGGGCGGAGCAGTTCGCTGGCCACTTTCGAGGTCCTCAGTCTGAGCACCAATCAAAGTCTTATCAAAACTGTAGGGAGCGGCTCTTTTCCTTTTTCTATTTTCCTCTGAAATATTTCCTGCTCTATAAACTCTTTATTTTGAGTTGTACAGAAATTTGATTTTGTAATATAAAGCCAAATTTTCAGAATTTCTAAAGGATTTTTTTCTTCTTTTTTCTCAACAGCTTGCCGCTACTAATGTCACAAATCAATTTTGGAAACACAGTGCCAAACATGTACTCTATTTACCCCACCCCCCAGCCCACTTAACCCTATAGATGACTATCAGGAGCAAGAATGACTGCTGAGAAGGAAGGATACAAACGCTGCCATTGTCTTGGGCAGGAGAAGAGAACAAAATAGAGTGAGAGTGGGAGGCAGTTAGTAGGAGGGGTGGATGCTATTCCTAGCCTTGTGGAGTTTGGAAAATCTGTGATTCTGACATCAATTTTGCCTCTCCTCAGAACTGCACTTTGTACTACTTCGTTTTTCACTGTGTGATGCATTTTTAACTATGCTATGTTGTATCAAGAAGTTAATGAAGGGTCATCATTCCCTACCCTTCAGCCTTCTCACTCTTTCCTTCATAAGTCATAGCTGACTTCCAACCTCAGCAGAATGAGCCATGTGGTAGGCACTTTGGAAGTATTTATTGCATAAATGATTGAAGATGGTGGAAATGGTAGCTCCATTGGTGTGGGGAAAAAATTGGGTCCAAAACAATTGAGAAAGTGATGCTATTACATTTTTTAAAGGAAGGGTATTTCTGGGTTAAGAAGAGGTGAAAGAAAAGGGGAAAATAGTTTCCATTCACAGAGGCTCATATTTTGCAACCAGGCTGGTGCAGAGAGCAATGAATTGTATTTACTTGGTGGTGTGAGGTTTCTGGGGCCATGTATCCACAACTTGGCCTCTTCCTTTCCTTGTTAGCTCTCCTTCTGGTAGACCAGAAGTCCTGGTTGCTCTGTGTTACCAGGCAGAAGCCACCTGACATAGCTTGTGTCAGCGCCAGCAGTATTTATCCACTCGGTTCCATTGGAGCCTGTATAAAGAGCTGGAGAGAAGCATTCTCAGCTTCCCTTGAGTTTTTCTAGGGTCACGTGTGCTATCCCAGTTGGATCACAGAAATCACTCCAGGAGAGAGGTTGAGTGGAAGAAACAATTCCAAATGAGGAGTTTGTTTTCTCAAAATAGCGCCTTCACTGATTTTTCCATTTATTTATTTATTTTTTTTACTCTTTTAAAAGCAATAACAATCAATGAGCCAAAATAGCTGCCTGGTCAGTTTCAACTCTGTTATGCAGTAGAGCACTTTCTGCAGCAGAGGAGCAAAGAATTCAGAGGAAGTTTTGTACTATTCTGCCCCACATTTTCTCTATATTTCTGGGTTTTTGAAAGCAGTGTGGCAGTGACTGTGGTAGTCTAACAGTCCCACGTCATGTTATTAGGCCTTGCAGAAAGGCACCCTATTTAATGAATTATTCAGTCAGGAAATAACAGGGAATAGTAAGCTACTAGTCATTGCTAGATTAGGCAAAAATGGAAATTGTTCCTTGTTTTTAAATGTTCTACCATTTTGAGATATATAAATATGTTATTCTTCACTACATTTTGATCACACAGCAAGATATTTTACAATCATTCTACCATTTTAACATTTGCAGCGAAGATGCCTAAATTAATCTCTTTTTTCATTTATGGTTATGGGAAAATATATTACTCCTTAAGATCCTTGGGGTTTAGAATATTAGCTTGAATTTTTTCATATAAGTAAGTGGCACTGTTTTGGTAAAGAACATTGTTTCTGAAGCAAAAATTTTGTAAAATACAGTTAAAGTATATTTCTTGACTATAATAAAAATAGAGATGTGAAGGTAGTGATGCTATTAAAAGATGGGTATAAATTGCTAGAAACAAATATTCCAACCTTTGCAAGAAATATACATTGAATACTACTTAGTGACAAGGCTTATCTTTGTAGAGAATTAAACAATTAGTGAACCATTTCTGCCATTTTTTTATGATAAGATAAGTGGAAAGTCTGTAGAAGTTACTCTAATCAAAAGCAAAGCAGGAAATGGAACATATCCTAAGCAATTTGAGAAAGGCATGCACAAATTCTAGTAGAGAGAAAAAAAGAATCTGGAAAGAGTTGCGATCTTTGAGTTACTTCTAGAAGGATGATATGTAAAGGGAAATCCTTCCAAGTAGAAGAGTAGTATATGAAGTATATATATTTGGAGAGTGGTTGTTCTTCCCTTATATCTGGGATACATTTGAGGACTAGGGAAACCTGAAGACTTCATTGTAGATAAATTTATTCTCACCATCATGTTCCCTCGGAAAATTACTCCATTCTTGGCCTAGCATATGTATGACTTCCAGAATGCTTTCCCCCCAGATACTAGAGTGACTTCTCCCGACAAATCCCTCATTGTTTATGATACATGTGGCCACACTATTTTAAACAAGAAATTTTAATGCTTTATATCCTTAAAACCTATAAGAGTATATTATGTGCAATATGCATTCAACAAATACTACTGGAATTATTGACTAAGCAAATGGATATGAACAGAAGGAGGTCCAAGCCATTTAACTAGTTTGGTACACAGAACATTTATAAACTAAATATATAATTTTTCGAGGTGGTGAGTAACTTATGCACGATGTGACTCAGTACATAATACCTAAAAGTATAGCTATTAATTGTATCACCTTGAGAATTCACTTAATCTTTGTGCTTCATCTGCAAAAAATTGGAACAGGAGAATCCCTACTACATGCAATTTTTTTTTTTTTTTTTTTTTTGTCTTTTTGAGACAGGGTCTCACTATGCAGTTCAGGCTGGCCTTAAGCTCACTTTGTAGCTTAGGCTGGTCTCGAACTCACAACAACCTCCTGCCTCAGCCTCCCGAGTGCTGGGATTACAGGCATGCGCCACCATGCCCGGCTCATGCAATTATTATAAACATTAAATAAGTTAATTTAATTACATGTGGATGGTATATGGCAATTGCCACAGAAGGGTTCACTGTAATAATCTGATTTCCTTTTATAAACTTGCATTTAGCTTTGAGCTTCCAAAACATCTGCAAAAACTCAGGCTTCTCTTAAAATTCACATTGCTCAGGTTTCAAGATTCTCCTCTTGCATTAACTGTTTTCCTGCCTCTTCCATCAGATCCTTCCCCATTGTTGCTTGTGTTCAAGCCTGCCTATCTTTTATAGGCTACCTTTTCTCACTTTAGCTTCCTTCTATCCTTTGTGTCCACAGTTTGGGGTATGGAGTACGTGCTCAGCCAGTATGTCTGTTAATCATTGTCATAATTGGTTTCGTATTTCCCCTGGTGTTCCCACTCCAAGGCATAATTTATTCTTTCTGTTTTTCAATGCTCTGCACAGAATTGTATTATGTGAATTTTACCATTTTGCATTATCCAGCCATTGCCATATCTTTCTTTTTATCTGAGCATGAAATTCATCTTTTATGTATCATGCAAATAACAGAGCGAGACCAAAGTTTTTTTGCTTAAATGTTTGTAACTGTCATTCTGCTCACAAACATTGCAATGAGAAATGTCTTTTTCTTTGGCCTCGTTACTTCCATTTTCTTAGTTTACACCTAAGAACTCAGTGGAATGTGGTTTGTTTCTTTTATGTATTGGAGCAAATTGTTTTCATGAAGGTTAGTTTCTAGAGTATCACTGTGTACGCTTGCTCCATAACATTAGTTCAAGCTTTGACTCTTTGGTGTTTTGGGTTTTTACGGTGTAGCAGAACAGGACTATGGAGGCCCAACTTCCTGGGCAGGTCATGTTTGTTTCAGAGTTGGATACAACTTTCTCTATGACCTGTCTACCCCAGGGGCCTGCTGGGGAGCTCAAAGCTACTGCACACTGTTCTCTACTTAAGTAAGGACAAATGAGCTGTCATCAGGTAAGAAATAGGCACTGTTGTGGGTGCAGCAACTCATTCTGGGCATTTTGAAAAAAATGGAAACACATATTAAATGAACCAGTGTTATTTTTACATAGAAGACCCTACATTTTTGCTGTAATACTTCTTGGATTCAGCAATGGAGAGCAGAAAAATGAAAAGTGAACCATCTTTTTCCTTCCAGACTACATTCACCCCATAGCTGACAGTAAGTTAAAAATACTTGGCTGGTGAGAAAGATGAGAAATGGATGACTCAGGACCGCCAGATAAGGAATATGCTGCTGAAACTGAATTCTGGTCAGACCCACTCTTGCCAGACATTGTTTGCAGGTTCTCTTTCCTACTGGACAAAAATCAAAGTAGTGAGAAATAGGGACTCTCTATAACTAGACATCAAAACATCTGAGAAGGTGACATGAATGTCTAAATGACAATTTTGATGGAATGAAATCTAACTTTGACTTCTAAGTAGAAATACCAGAGAGCACAGGTAATAGGGCATTTTTGGCCAAAGCCTGGCCTGTTCACCTCACCCCCTTTCTCTTCGGGATCACCTTGTCTCACTAAGATGCCACACCTAGTTCTGTTCATGACCCTGGCCCATGCCTTCCCCTACAGTCTTCTCCTTTGGACTCTCAGTCAATCAAGGTACTAAAGATCTCCTGATACATTGCTCCGAACACTTCTCCTTGGTATTTATGCCAAGAGTCTGACCTTCTCCTGAGAAAAGTCTGAGTAGTAATCTATCTCCTCCTGATACCACTTTATTTCTTCTACTATTTCTTTTTTCTATAACTACATCCTTTTTTATGTGTTAGTTTAAAGTTTTATTTTAGTAGTTATAGCGAAATACAAAATAAAAGCAAAGACAGTTGAAAGAATTCTTACAAATCTACCATTGACTATCCTCAATGATTAGCATCTTGGATTAGTATGGTATACTTGTAGTATTTGAATCAATATTGATACCTATTTTTTGTGGAAATAGTTTATCTAAATTATACATAGTGAATTGATTATAATATGATGTTCTCACTGATTTTTTTTATTGAAATCTGTATCTGCAGCCAACCTATGATTGCCGTTCAACCACCATTTGGCCTGTGGAGTTGTGTACTATCCTACTAAACCTCTGCCAATTATGATTTAACTGAATACATGATCTACTATTTAATAATATCTCATCACTGTATAAATTAGATCCATCAAAGTGAAATTTCTGTCAGCATTAGCACTAAATCCAGTCCTTTCATTTTGTCTTTGTAAGTTTTTTTTTTATATAAATAATTCTACTATGCTGCATTACTTTTAAAACTAAAATCCATACTTTATTCAGATGGCTTGGGCCTTTTTTCTTCTCTTCTAGAATTCCATCTTGGGTTTCACAGTATGTTTAGTAGTTGTGTCTTCTATAACTCCACTTTCCTGTGATTGTTTCTCAGAATTTTCTTACTTTTTAAATGTTTTGAGTTTCAAAGGATAATGATCAAGTATTTTGTAAAATGTTCTGCAGTGAGGCTGTATCTGGTGTTCTTTTTATGACTAGACTCCAGTAGTGAATTTTGGGAGGAGACCACAGAGATGAAGTAGTATGCTTGTCCCCTCTTATAGAGGGTGCATGCTGTCACTGTGCCTTCCCAGTCGTGTGTGCCTTTGTCACCTGATGGATGTAGTGTTTTCCACAGTTATTCAATGAAAAGTTACTCTTTCCCTCCATCACTTGGTATTCCTTGCAAAGAGATTGTACTGCCCATGTTTAAAGAATGGGAGATTATGCCCCACTTTGTTGCAGGTGAAGTGTTTACATGATTTGTATCTTTTTTTTCTGGGAAGGACATTCATCTCTTCTTTGTTTATTTATTTCATTGTTTATGCAATCATTTGAAATGCCAGTATGAATTCAGAGTTGCTATTTTGTACTTTAGGTTATATTTAAACTGAATGCTTTACTTGGTTACTGTTTGGGAACCAACTTCATTCTTGACAAGTCACTTATTATTTGCACATATTCCTTCCCTTAATTATTTTTCACTTATTCTAAGCTTAGAAGTATGTCCCGGAAAGTTTAAGCCATAGGACCTCAGTACCAGGCAGCTATTTCCAAACACTTCTTCAGTAGCCTTCACTCATTTCCTCCTCCATGAAGAAGAAGATAATCTACACTTTGTGTCTTGGGATGGAAATGGTGCCAGTTTTAGGAAGCTTCCAGAAGAGCTGCACACTTGACCTGCCCTTTGTGCCACTTGGCTTGCATTGTTCATTTTCATCTTGTCTTCTGTGCAGGATCATGAGCACTAGGAGTGGATGATTAGTAAAAGATGAGCCATTCAAGATCTTAAATGTTCTCAGTTAAGAAAATACTTGAGAGGTACGCAAAGTTACCAAACTATAATAAAATTGTCTTTTATAGTGAATTAGTCCAGTATCAACTTTCTAGCTATGAAAGATAGAACATCATGTTGTCCAAAACATAATAAAAATCTATTCCCAGGAGTAGTTTTAGAGTCAAATGGAATTACTTTTTAAGTCCAGAAATCTATTACTTATTGTACACTTTTCTTTATTGTGTTTTGAAGGTTCATCCTGAGCCATAAATGCCTGTGACCCATATGATTGAAGTTTTGAATTTTTCCTTTCTTAGCACATTCAATCAGTTGTCTCCTTTTGCCTAAGGAAAAGACTGTTTATTATTTCGTGAGAATGCTCTTTTTTTTTTTTTTTTTGGCGGAACCAGGGATTGAACTCAGACCCTTGCACTTGCCAGGGAAGTGCTTATTCCACTGAGCCATATCCCCAGCCCCTGCTCTTTTTTATACAATAAGCTTTATATACTAGTCTTTGTCAGGTTACTGGCCACTTGTGCCATTAGAAATCAAGTTCAGAAAATCTGTTGTGACTCCATGCACAAATACTTTTAAAAATGCATTTCTCAGCTGGAAGTAGTGGCATGTGCCTACAATAATGGCATTCTGGAAGGCTGGAACAGGAGGACTGAGAGTTCAAATCCAAGCTGAGCAATTTAACAAATTAATGAAACCTTATCTCTAAATAAAAAAAAAACATAAAGAGGCTGGGGAGGTAGTAGCTGAGTGCAGAGACTCTGGGTTCATTTCCCCTAGTATTTTCTCTACTCACAAAATTGCTGTTCTGGTTGATTTGAATCCAGTGCTCCTTCAGGAAGATTTTTGCTTTGTCTACAAGCTATCAATGGAACATTTTCTAAAAAGTAGAATTAGATGGTGGCAAGTAAGCTTTTCTTGCAGATTAATCTGCTGTTTCATGCTGGCTGTCTTGTGTGTGTGTCAGCAAAGTCCCACAACTTTCCTCTGACTGTGGGGGAGTCCTGCTGCTCTTGAGTAGCGTTTCTGTGGCTCAGGCTGCTTTACAGTTCTGTAGTCTTCTAGTGATCTTTTAATTTTTTATTCTATGATAGCTTTCCACAGGGTTTCAAAGTGAAAGGCTCCTGGTTGGTATTTTTTCTGGGGACCATATATGTAGATGTTACAGAATTGATGGATGATTACTCACCTGTGAGTCCGGCAATGTGTGGTAGACATACACACGCATGCAGCTGGTTAGGAGGTACCAAAATGAGTGGTAGGAACATGGAAACTTTGGGCTTGGAGTATGAAATCATGAACTTGAGTCCTGATTTTGTGTCCAGTGAGTCTAGACACTTGTACTCTGTAGCCCTCAGATGTCTCATTGCAATTGTCTGTTGAGCTAAGACATTCTTAAAATCTAAAGTCCTACACTATTTCTGATTACTGTGTGAGATGAAGACTACTTAAGTATGACATGCCTGGAGGATTAGCAAGTCCATGTGTGTCTGTGGATGACTGATGTGGGGATCAGCGAGCTGGGGGGGGGGGAGGGATGCAGGCGGTGCCAATGAATAGGCTTGCAGCTTGGAAAGCATAAAAAAGAAGTGAAGAAAGAAATGTTTCACATTTTTAGGAGGAGCTATGGCTTTAGGCATTGCCTCTGCACGTTGCTCTCCAATGGAAACTGCTGGGCCTTCCAGCCTACTCTCTGGCTTTCGTACACAGACACTCTTTAGGGAGTACAGAGACGTTCCAGGTCTTTGATCTCTGACTGCTCTTGGGTCTGTCACCTCTTCAGTGCACAGGAAGCCTTCTTGGATTTCTCTGCCTCTGATTCCACAGAGATCCAGCTGGTTCTGGTCCTGTAAGTCTACCTAATAGATCAGATAGATAGGCACAGATATAGGTGATATATAGGTTCTGTTCTTTAAGTGTACACTAATAATATACTATTCAATAGATTTTGAAATTTTTTAAATTCAAGATAACTGAAAAAATAAAACAGGCCTAGGGGCCGGGGAGATAATTCAGTAGAATAAGCACTTATGCCTGGCAAGCATAAGGGTATGAGTTCAAATCCCCAGTTTGCCAAAAAATAAAATAAAAATAAAAATAAAACAGGCCTAAATGCATTGCTCCCATGCAGATTTATTGAGTGCCTGGTATTAAGAACTTAGTAACAATTAAGACATAGTCTCTATTCCCATGAATACTAATCCTTTTACACATAAAACATGTCAGTGTCCCCTCAATCTGTCCATATTTCTGTCCGATTTTGGAAGAAACTCATGCTAAGCTTAGATCTCTGATTTACCTTTTCCAAAAGCTCTAATATCTCAGCGGTGTGACAGAGATCCTTGGGGTGGGGGTGGGGGGTCAAAGTAAATTCAGATGACTTCCCAAAAGTGTGAGTTCTTGTAGTCTCAGCATTGCCAGATTCCATCCAGCCTATTTGTTTGGAAGTCCCAAGCACTGAGCTTATTTAGTACATTTTTACTAATGAGGACAAGCGTAACCTCCAGACAAATTGCTCCTATGTACATGGCCTGTGCCCCAAGTGGGGAATGGCCCTCCTTCCTGCAGGCTGCACAGCCTTTAACCAGAGGACCAGGTGCTGTGGGTGGGCCCAGGGAATGGTGAGCTGTTGGCTCCTCTGGTCCTTTAGTGTGTGCCCACCACGACATGAGGCTGCCTTGCCAAAGACTGTGTGAAGGCTCCCTTCAGAACTTAGTTCAATGGGAAAGAAGGGCTCTGGGGCCCATGCTCCTAACAGAACCCAGCTGCCAAGGCAGAGTTTGTTTTGTTCATGTTTAAAATACAGCATCGTGTGTATGAGCTGCCACAGAGTTTGGGTGACAAGGCATTCCATTTCTGTCACATTGTCCTTGTTTTTAACTGCTTTTTTCCCTCTACTATCCCAAGAAGTCCTTCTAAATAACAACATGTCCCCTTTAATAAGTCAAAGCAGCCATGCAAGATCACACCACTTGAAATAAGACTATGTGGAATGTTTAGAAACCAAGTTGCTGCTGGAGCTGCCAAAGCTAAGTGAGCTGGATTCTCCACCACATCCACTCTGATTTAATTGGCCTAATGAGCTGGGGCTGATGTGACCAAGTGATCAATCAGGTTAGAGTTATGAGATGTTGAAAAATGGGATTACACAAGAGAAAAGGCGTTTGGCAAATTGACTACAGGACAGAGAGCTGAGAAGTCTTGGTTTAACAATTGAGTAGATTCTTTTTATTCTTTTCTCCGGACCCTTGCAAGCTGATAAGTCATAACAAAACCTGTTTGATGTGCTTGCATGCTCATGTTTCATTGGAATTCACTTGCAGTTCCTCCTTTATTTTGATTCAGAAATGCTTTTCTTTCTTTCAAGCACAATAAGCTCAAAGTTTTGCCTTGTATAAAATATTCAAAAACCAATGAATACCTACTATCTAGAAGAGTGAAATGACCCTATCAAATTCGTGCTGTCCTTAGGCCTTGGAAACAGAGTCTGTGGGAAAAGGTACAAAAGGAAACATGAGTTTTAACACTGATGTATGACATCACTTCCATTTCAAAGTGGCCACTTTGCTCCTATTTATATAGTGAGCCAATTGCCTAGGGAGACATTCTAGCTTGTGGATCCTCTCCCACCTCTTTTTAAATGGCCATTTGAGGCAGGAAGTCATGGGATCATCTCAGGCCAGTGAGTGAAACTGCTGGGGACAGACATTCTTCTGGCTCTGTGGAAGTTAGCTATTGAGAGGACTTGCCAAGCTTGGCTGCTTTTCCAGTTGACTTGCCATGTCTGAGGTAAATAGGGACACCCATGGCATTAGTTTGCTGTTCACTTACAAAGCTCCTGGAGCCTTTTGTTTTTTTTCTAAAGAATTTGAACTTTTGTCAAACCGATTGAATTTGCATCTCAACTCTGGGAAATAATTATATATATTTTCGTGTTTAAATAAACTTGGGTTCATCTCTTCCTCTCCTTTGTAAGGTTGGTAGGAAATCAAGCATCACCTACTTTTGCCCCTGAACTCATTTTGGTCAGGAGAGAGAACTGAGGGATTTATCCACTCTAGAGGAACCAAGAAGGGGCCTTGGGCCCTGCTGCTAAGCAGCTCGTGGAAATGCTGGTGGACTTGAAGCCTGGCCCTTTACATTCATCTTGGCCATGGGGTGTCTGATTACTCCTGAAATTTAGGATACAGGGTTCAGCATTTGGCCTCTTTCATCTCATTAGCAGAACCTTAAGGTCCACTGGGATGAGGTCGTATATCTGAGGAACTTCTGGAACTGAGTTTTCCTCTTGAACAAACAGCTGTCTCCTTTGGGAGACTGAGCTTCTTCAAACTCTCTTCGATGGGTTGGGTCAAGCCTCAGACAACCATATCATGAGGTTTTGCCCATCTGTGAAGTGGAGCAAGAAAGCATCTTTCATGCCTTGCTAGTAAACCTACAGAAATACAGCAGGTCACTTTAGTTTCATATGTACTCCCATATTTAACATCTTATTAATTTTTTTTCTTACTTTTCAACTGTTAAGCTATCAGCATTTTAAGTAAGTTCAGGGTCATGTAGCCACAATAGACTTTGATGTCTGTGATAATTGTTTTGGCGGTTCATTTTCTGTCTTTCAGAAAGCGTAGAGTTATCTTTTTCATTGCCTTCTTATTTATACCCAAGTGTAAAGTTTATCTGAAGGGTATGCCTTATGATTTACATGGAATGTAAATAATTTTGTTGGTCTTCTAAGAAAACTTTAACTTTAAAGCTGAGTGAAATGAATACTTTCTCTTGTTGGGAATTATATGATGAGTGGTACTTTATATATTTATGTATTTGTTTGGTATGGGGTCTCCCTATATAGCTTGGACTTATAGTGATCTTCCTGTCTCAGCCTCCCCTCTCCTGGAATTACATGTGTGCGGCACCACACCTGGTTTTGGTGGCCAGCACAGTGCACCCAGTGTTCCAGTGACAGCCCAGAATGTGGTAATAGGGATTTGAACCTGGGTCCTTCCACTTGCCAGGCAGGTACTTTGAACACTGATCTATTTGCCCATCCCTAGCATATTTTTTATTATGCTGAAGATCAAACTCAGGACCTAGTATAGGTGCTCAACTTGTTCAGTTGAAGACCCAGACTTTGAGCATACTTCTTATATAAAGTGATTGTAATACTTCTACATCTAGAGAAAATTATGATTCCTTCTATCACCTACATCACAAGGTAAGGCAAAGGCCAAAAAAGTATAGAACTATGATCCTTTTATGATGGTGAAAATTCCAATATGAAACATGTTAAAAGAATCCATTCTGTGGTATCTTCTGTCTATGTTTGGCATTTCTCCTTTAGATTTATTGCTTTATGTCTTTTTGATTCATTCACTTACTTTTTTAGTATATAATTATTTTCTGTAAAAGGTAGCAAAATATACAGGATAGAACTTTCCCTTTTTAAAACTGTTGCAAATGTGTATTATCACTTCACATAAATACTATACTTTAGTTGATTATTACTTAGGTGTAAGTCCAACAATGTATTCTTAAAACTGTTTAAGCAAAACCCCAAAAGTTCATCATTCACTTATTTTTTAAACAAGTTTTTTTTTTTTGAAAGCTTCCTATGTGTCAAATATCATGTAGGCCCTGAAAATTGGTGATGAATCAAACAATCCTCCATCCTTTTAGATTATGTTTCAGTGAACTTTCTCCTTTGGAACTCAGGTAGTACAAAAAGATTTTGACAGCTGTACTAACTTTTGAAAAGTTCCTTTGCCTTGAGAAGTACTGCTGGGAAGCAGAACAAGTCTTTGAGAAAAGTATCAGCCATATTTACATTTTTCTTAGCTTACCTCATCAGAATCTACAGCTCAAAAGTCTCTTATCTAAGCCTCCAATTCCTTTGTGCAGCAAATATGGAATTTCTACCATGTAGGTGAACTTGATAGGATCCCTGAGTTGGGAAGAGCATATGAATGACTAGCCTCATCTCTGTGGTTTTGCCTTCCCTGGGTAAGTCTGTGAGCTGACTGACTGATAATTCCTGATCTAGAGTCCTAACATTGCTCTCTTTCTAGATAATTTCTGTGGCATCATTACATTGCTGAAACTTTGTTGTGTCCCATACTGAATTGTTGTGGGCAGAGCTTATGTTGTCTTCTCCCTGGGAAAATCTAGAAAAGTGACTTGGGCCTACCTTTGTTTAGATGAATACAGGAATGAATGAATACAAAAGAAAAGCAGAATGACACTGAGACTATCGTCTTCTGCAGTTCCAGTGTCTTTTTGTTCTTAAATATATATCAGTTTTGGACTAAGGAAGATATATGGATATAATATTATTCAATGAATAAATGTTGAAATATTTCCTTTAATCAAGGCAGTGAATCACAAATCAGTACAGTGACCTGCAGTTAGTACTCTGGATGTCTATGGCAGGGGAGATAAAACATACTAAACAATTATAACAAAGGATTAGAAATCATGAAATCAATGAAATTCTTCAAAAATTTTGAGGAGAAAAATTTTGTTAAGATTATTGATTTATTTATATACTTTTGAGGCTTTTCAAAAGATTTCACAGTAGTGGTTACTGGTTTATTTATGGTAACATGTGAAGTTGAAATGCAGGGATTTGGAGGTGGTTGTAAATAGGTGCATGGGTCCCTGCCTGAATAAGTACTAACGAGTTGCTCAGATGCAGGGGAAATCAAGTGGAGAGGCAAAGCAGGGCCCTGTTTTTCTCTCTATCACACATCCCTGGGGACCCAGCCTTCCCCAAGGGCTCAGCTGGGTTGTTATAATGAAAAGGACCCCAATAAAAATGCAAGCCCTTATTTTCTTTTGTTCTTTCTTCTATGTTATTCTTAGCCTTAAAGGAATCATATTTTCTTTCCCTATCTAAGATAGTTCCATTTTATGTTGTTTTTACATACATTGTCATTCTACTATTTTCAGTTGCTTAATTTTGGTCATTTGACCTGCTTTTTGTGTAATATTCTTTGGTATTATCAAGCTTTCCAAGATGTTAAGATTTCTTTGGATTGTACATATTGTCATTTATAACCCATGTCAGATAATTACCTTGAGTTCTAAACCCTAGAAATTGTCTCCAGCTAGAGTCTGGCTTCAAAACATTTTGTTAAAATATAAACACCCCAGAGGTCATTTTCTACATGTGAGATTCCACGTTCAGAGGATCTGAAGGGGTTGCAGCTGAGTGTGGGGGTGCAGGCCTGTAGTGTTGGGGTTGCCTGAGGCAAGACAGTTGCCAGAGTTTAAGGCCAATCTGAACTGCACAGGGAAACCTTGTCTCAAAAAAATAAATAAATAAAAGGGAGAATAACTGCATTTTGGAACCAGTGTGATTTTATGCCAGGGTGATCAGTGCCAAGATTTGGAATATTAACAAAATGTGGAAAAGCGGATGTCTTCTTACCACTGCCTTTTAATTTGATTAAAATATAGTAGGTGGATTCTCTCTGCATTCATTTTTTTTTTTTTTTTTAAAGAAAAAGCTATAGGAAAGGAGAAATCTTACTGCTTTTCCAGAGTCCATGACAAACATTCAAACACAGCTCATCTGTCTCTAGAGTCCATCTGGGAGAGACAGAGAACTGCAGGAAGAGCTGTGACACAAGTTCATGGAAAGATATGAGTCGGCACATTTTTTCTGCAGTTTTGTGTGTCAGCTTCTGCTCATTTTTTTCAGGGTCAGTGTTCAAAGTGACATTTGGAAGATATGTCTGACTCCTGCCTGCCTCTCAATAGATCTGGAATCTTTTGCTCACAGGCCCGTAGCAAATGCTGGCCACATTTTTTGCAAACATGGGCCAGATTTTAGTTTCATTATAAAATGTAAAGTCAGAGCTGGCTCTGAGTTTTGCACTAACATTTCACACAAAACTAATTTGCAGTTCTTCCAGATGGGTTCAATGTCCCTGGCATACTGCCTGCTACTCTCAAATGCATGTGTTGTAGAGAATGGTGGTGGTGGTGGGGAATAAAATATTCCCCATGTGAACAAATATGAAGGCTTTAGGATTTATGGCAAGAACGAGTCAGATTTTAAAACATTACCCCAGTAACAGCAGCTTAATCTAAATAGAGTCTGTGGGGGAAATATTACATTGACTGATTAGTAGTAGGCTTTGTGCTTCATATATATTGTCTTAATGTTCACAGTACTCAGGGAATTGGGTATCTGTTCCCCTTTTTTATCCCAGTGAAATAGTTCATTTAAACCTGGACTCTAGGAACCATGTCTTTATTATAAATCAAATGTGTACGTATGTGTGTTTATCAACCACAGGACGTTTTGCTGGCAAGGACTCAGAATACCCTCCAGTTAGGGGCGGACCCGGCCTCATTATGTTCCCATTTGTGGACAGGCCTGCAGCAGACGGCTGTGCAGGTCACTTCCTGCATGAGGTTTCCTGGCCAGGGGACAAGTGGGTAATGTAACCCAACCCCCACTTTACTCACCAGGCCGCCACACTGGTGCAAGACCTCATCCCTGCCAGGAGGAAAGGCCATCTGCTTCTAATTTACTCTTCTATGTTAGCAGTGACTCTCAGGATGCAGACTTCTTACAACAAATGAGCAACCTGAGACAGAAATTCTGAAACACAAGATAATTTTCCTTTCCTTTTACAATCTGAGAGGATATTCATCTCTTGATATTTCTCCTTCTCAACTAGGCATCTGGGAATTGTCTCTTGGGACCCCTTTCTTTCTGAATATTGATTCCACTGTGGGGCTACACGAGGGAGGTGGCTGAGTTAGAAAGCACCTACCTTCCTCTCTCCCTTTCTCTACTATCTCCTGAGTGTAGAGAACTGGCCCACAGGCAGTACAATGGCCCCTGTCGAGGTGTCCATTGTCCTGTATAAACTACTTGCAGGAATATTCAAGTTGTTCCCCTAAAAGTATGTGGATGGTCAAAAAATGTCTAGTCTTAAAAACAGTTTAAAGGAAAATCTGGTTGCAGGGTTATCTTTTAATTATTCACCAAATATGTTCAGCCACACAGAAAGATGAGTTACAAAGCATAAAGAGGAAAAGACTGTTGTAAGTAAAGTAATACATGTTTAATGAGCATGGGTTCTTCATAATGTTGCATGCAGTAATAGAATAAAAGCAGTTAAGACAGGCTAGTGGTTGTATAACTTGGCTTACAATACCATGAAAAACACCAGTGTGTATCAATTAGCTCTAACCATGTGTTGGAGATGGGAGCCTAGGACTCTGGATCTGTCCTCACTGGTCTGACTTTTCTGTCCTCTGCCATCCTGCCAATATGGCTGACCTCAGGCTTTCCTGTTTCTTATCTGTGAGAACTGGCTCTCCATAATACCCTACTCTGGGGATGCTGTGTGCCTGAAATGAGATGGTAAATGTGTGATGCTTATAAACATGTGGCACTTTTTAGATGGGAAAAAGTTGTTTGTAAAGAGAAAAATTAAGAGTCGATCATTTCTTTAAAACATACAAATTAAAAAAAAATAAGTGTGGAAATGTTCAGTTATACATTAATAGTGAAATCCACACAAAAATCTGTAAGTCTCCAGAGAGAATCAGAGTTAATATTTTAATATATGATTAATTTATTGTATCAGAGATACTAATCTGTATCATTTTAAGCCTATGTTATTCAATCTTATAGAAGTTTAACAATTGAGAAGAAATATATGAACAGCTTCCTGAATGATGAGTAAAATCAGCTTAAGGTAGAGTGCAGAGATTTTGCTCAGCACTTCTTCTGTTTTTCACTGGATTTATTCACAAATTAAAAATCTGTGTACAGTAATTTCTATATAAGCAGAAATGATAGTATTTTCCCCTCAGGAGTTTTAAGGTTTTATAACCTATACATATATGTTCTCACTTTCAAATTTTACCCACCGTCAGGAGTTGAGTCATTTGGAGAATCAAGATACTCAAATAATATGCTAAGTAGAATGTTAATATACATAGACATTAATAAACAGGATTTTCAGCATTCTAGCCCCCTTTCAAGTGGTTGATTTGCCCATGACAGGAGGCAAGTAAAACTTTAAATACACAGAGAGCTCTCAAGTAGCCAGGCAGAATAAAGTTGTAAACAAAACCAATACTGGAAAATTTACCTTTTTTTTTTTTGCAAATTGATCTCCGCACAACAATTTTTGCATGAATGCTTTTCTGTTTTTTTTTTTCAGTACCAGTGAGTGAACTCAGGAGCCTGTTCTTGCCAGGCAGGCACTTATTCTACTGGGCTATCTCCCCGGCCCCATGAATGCTTTTCTGCATTCAAGGAAGTAGGGAATTTCAAATCATAGGTGCTTAGGAAAAAGGGGAAAAAACCCAAAGCCTTTAATTTCTCACTGCCCTTAGTAAACACACCCTGCTGCTTCCTCCGGGTGCTGTAGCGTGCAGCATTTGCCTCCTCTGCGTGCTCAGCCGTGCCCGTCAGTGTGCTTGCGATGACATGAACGGTCTTCAGCAACATGACCCTTGTTTTCTTAATCATGATTAAAAATGACCAAAGTGTTCCTTCTGGGCAATCATTTTTCATTTAAATCTCGAATAGAGACCATATTAATTACAGGTACGATAAGTTTTTATCTGATCACACCTTCAAGGTTCTGTGTTCCTTTCTCCTGGGACCCTCCCAATCTCCTCACTCTATTTTTCTGTATGTCGGGTTTCAAAAAACAAACAAACCAATCTCACAGATACTTGAAGGGCAAGGAATTGCTAAGATGGAAGCGAATCCTTTTTCCCTATTAATGGTGAGTTGCATAACAAATGCCAGGGGGTTGGCAGCTTTTCCTGCATCTGGCTCATATTAACAGTCCGTGTACTTTGTGAGATATTGTGGAAGCGCCTGGGTATCACACAGCCAATCACGTAGAATCCGGTTTCCATGGTAGCAATATCACAGATTCATTTCATTCACAATGAAATCCGCATAGCAAGACAGATCTATAAAAATAACCCGTGTAAAATCAAAGCAAAATATTTCTGGATGTTTGCTCTATGCCTTTTGGTCTGTGTCTTGTTTTCCATTTTAAAAATAACCTAAAAATATCTAGGTATTCAAGAGAGCTTCCAAAAGGGCTGGAGCTCTGACCCCTGCCTCACTCTTGTGTGTCTCTTGGGAGTGCGCACTGTATGGGTAAAGTGCTGGACCCCTCCTTTGTTACTTCTGAGCACATTTTAAACCTAAGTTTAAAAGTAAAGCCAGAACAGTCTCAAGTCCGATGAGCATGGGCTTACTTTAAAGAACATCAATATACCAATAATAAAGAAAGAGACAAAGATGATTTTTGTTTCTCCTCTCTGAAAGACTTTAATAGCTCTGTGAATTAGGTACTATTGTTAACTTATATTTTCACAATGGATAACTTGTTTGGCACAAGTAGGTATTTATCCCAGCAATAAGAGAAGAGTGAAACAATAAGTATATCACCCAACTTTATATAAACACAGTTGGTTTGGAATGCATGAGAATCTGAGTGAGACACAAAGGGTTTTTGCACACTTTGCAGGCACACAATTGTTTGTGGCTGTTTGGTTAAAAACTTTCATTACTGTATTACCTGAATGGAGAAGTGTGTCCACCATGCTTGTATAAATGACTAAATAATATATCTTCAAGCTTTTCAGAAGCATTATTTTTGAAGCTGGGGATATGGCTAAGTGGCTCAAGTACCTGCCTGGCAAGCACAAGGTCCTGAGTTTGAGTCCCAGTACACACACAAAAGAAAGCATTGTTTTTCAGCTCTTAATGTGTTAATTTGATAGCATGTATATCTAGTTATTAAAATAAATCCTTTAGAATTAAAAATGATATAAATTCTTTATAAAAAGTGAATTAAAAATGATAGAGCAGCTTTCTGTCAGTTTCTTTCTAGGTTATTCCTAGATCTCTGACTTGATTGGATGATGCTTATCATCTTAGTCGCTCTTCTCTCATTGCTGGGGCAAATGCCCCAAACTCAAAATACAGGAAGGAAAGGTTTCCTTAGCTCCAGTTACTGGAGGTTTCAGTCCACAGTCAGCTGGTTCCAAGGTAGACAGGCACATGGCAGAGGGCAGTAGCTCATGGAAACAGAAGGCAGCAAAACAGCAAGAGCAAGAGGGAGGAGTAACAGCCGCAATGGCTACAGAGAGCAAGTCTGTTTCTTAGTCTTTCTTATATTACATTCAGGCTATCTGCCCCAGGCTGGGTGTAGTGCTCACACCCATAATCACAGCAGGACTCGAACCCCATGATGCCAGCAGTACTCAGACTCAAAATCCCAGCATTGGATCATGAATCAATCACAAACTGTAGAACTGCACCTCAGTGACTGCATGAGGCTTTTGGGGACAAATACACACAGACTGTAACACTTATTTTGGATAATATTGAGGAATCAAGTACTTTCAATGGTTAGACTTTGACTGACAGGGAGAAAAACTGATCTCATGTGGATGACTTCCAAATGATAGAGGGGAAAAATGAATCTCCTGACCTGAAAAGTACCTGGGATGAGTTCATGTTCTCTAAAACCAAAGAATGAATTTTAGGGACAAAGGAGGTTGTGAACAGAATATATTTATTGGGGGAAAGAAAGCTTCTGTCCGAGAGAAGGACAGAAGGGAATACCTGAGTGGGTGATCCCTGGGAAGGTGTCTCTTCCAGGGACTTTCATAGAGGAACACCGTGTGGTGAGGTGGGTCTAAGGTGATGGAGAACATGGGAACTCACTTAGGTGGGCATGAGGTGGGACAAAACTATGGTGAACCAATGAAATTACAAGCACAAGTAAAACTGATTAAATCCAGTATCAAATGGGGAAGTGAGTCACATAACAAGGCAGCATCAATATAGAACAGGGTCTTTTCCTATTGGGAGTTGGGCTAGTGACTCATTTGAGCTGCTTCAAGGTGATTGATACCTATTTAGAATATCAATCTCTGGGATGCCCATCCCTAGGGAAGTATGTGGCTGTATTTGTTTTCTCTTTTGTCTTGAAGTCTGGCCTACAAAGAGTGTCTGTCTCTTCCAAGTTGCAAAGTCAACTTGTCTTCCATCTTGTCTCCTTGAGGGCCTGGTCCTGCCTAGGATATTTCTATCTAATTCAGCTGCCTACAACATTACCAGTTCATTTTATATGTCAAAGCTTTCTAAAAACTATTGCAAATGGATAATTATAGAGGATGCAATACCCCTCTCTCCATATTAATAAACATAATGTTCCAGTTGAGACCTAACCTTTTCTTTATGACTTAGGACCGTCAGTCTGATTATTACTAGTAAATCCTGGATCACAGAGTAGTATGCCCAGGTGTCATAGCTCATAAAGGACTGTGCCCATGTGCTTGTTTCTTTTGTCATTTCCCCTCTGCCATCTCTTGTCACTTGGTGGGTTTCTTGGGATCTGCCTCATGCATAGAGCCCATTGCGCCTCCACTGTCATGTCCTCCATTGGCAAAGGCTCTTCTATTGGTCTCTTGGGACCTTATATAAGTAAGCAAGTTAATTTAGCTTCTTTTAGGTGAACCTTGAATATGTTGATGTGTCTGGCCTGGAAGCTCAAAGGTGACCTTATTTATTTTCCTCTACAAAGGGCAAGAACTGAAGTATGTTTCTCATCAGTGCTAAAAGTCTTATTTATTATTTTTGTGGTTCAGTTCAAGAAGGAAATATTTTTATTTGTTTCTAGTGAGCCCTATGTTGAAGATGTGAAACTATTATAATTTACAACAAATACTATAACCTACTCTGTTATTTTGAGGAAGAACATATTTTAAGAGACAAATTCCTTTGGGAGTCTTTCTTGAAATAGTGACTTTACATATAAATGTATGTGTGTATATATGTATTTACATATAAATATATCATTACATGAATTTTGCTATAACCATGTTCTGAAAAGATATAAATCTGCACGTGGCAAAAAAAAGAGGTGAATTCCATGAGCTTGTGTAGTCATTGTCAATACTTATCTTTTGGAGTTCTGCAGAGCTCTCTAGAAAGACATGGAGACCCCTGTTCATGGAACTGTGGCAGGATGTCCCTGTGATGGGTGGATGCTGGGCTTCTGTTATAGTTAAAGACTTAGGCTTAGGCAGAGCACAGCAGCCATGGTTTAATCCCTGGGGTGCCGTGCCACTTCCACCCCCAAGGTGAGCTGAGACAGCGACTGAGACTAGGCATGGTGGTACACACCTGTAATCTCAGCACTTGGGAAGCTGAACACGGGAGAATCACTACAAGTCTGATGTGTGTAGTGATACCCTTTAGACCCTGTACTAAATACATCAAAAAAAAAAAAAAAAAAAAAAAAAAAAAAAAAAAAAAAAAAAAAAAAAAAAAAAAAAAAAAAAAAAAAAAAAAAAAAAAAAAAAAAAAAAAAAAAAAAAAAAAAAAAAAAAAAAAAAAAAGAATTCTTAGGAAGTTTAATATTGTGTATAGACTATTTATGAGAGTTTTTTTTTCCAAAGAAATATGTAAAAGACCCACAGATTACTGCATGTTCTTGCAACTATGAATTTATAAGAGGAATTTTGAAATAACCAGAAAGAAAGGCATCACAGTGGTTAAAGAAAGCGAATCAGGCATCCTTTGGATGAGTTCTCAATTAATGCAATTATTATCTTTTTCACTGGCTTGGGGCTGAGGTTTTTTTTTTTTTTTTTTTTTTTTTTTTTTTTTTTTTTTTTTTTTTTTTTTTTTTTTTTTTTTTTTTTTTTTTTTTCCAAAAGAGGCCTTTCAGTGTTAATTTAACCAGGACAGTAGCTGCTTCAAAACAATTTGATAGCTGGACTGCCAGATCTGACAGAAAGAGTGGCTGTCCCCCCCTGGTGTGATTTAAAGGGCAGCAAAAGTTCAGCCTGCCCTGATCTCCTCCCCAGAGGCCTGACTTCACTTGGAAATTTTCATGATTAGAGACTCTCTTTGGGGCAGAGGCCTTGTCTCCAGAAGGCCCCAATAAACAAGTCTATATTCTACTTGAAATTATTGCTAATGGCCTGCCAGAGCACACCTGGGAGCTAAATAGCTCCCACGAGCAGAGCAGATTCCCACAACTGAGATGCAAGATGGGACATTTAGGAAGACATCTGAGGCAGGCAGTCTAGGAGGATGGGAAGGAAGGAGAGGATGGATAAACTATAGACCCAGTGGCCTGGACTGCCGATATAGCCGAATGGCACAAGCACCTGCCCGGCAAGTTCAAGGTCCTGAGATTGATTTCAGGTACAAAACCAAACCAAAACAAAACACAACAGAACCAGTAGACTCAGCAAGGTGCACTACAAATGAGTGGCAAAACTGCAAGGGAAAGAGTAAGGTCTATTCCACAGTTTTGTTAAAGATCAGCTTCACTTTTTTTTGGTCTTTTTTTAAAAATGTATTTAGGACTGGGTGTACAGGGTCTTAGTACACAGATTGGACTCATAGTGATCCTCCTGTTTTCAGCCACTCAAGCAGTGGGATTACAGGTGCACCCCACCATGCCATCTCTACACACCCTAGGAGCTTGGCAGGCACAGCACACCAGGGATCGAATCCTGGCCCCCCGCTTTTGCCTATGAAGTCACTTTAGTTTGCTGAGCTATCTGGCTGGCCCTTTTTTTGTCTTTTTGAGACAGGGTCTCACTATGAAATTCAGTCTGACATTGAACTCACCTTGTAGCCTACTGGCCTCAAATTCCCAGCTATCCTCCTGCCTCTGCCTTCTGAGTGCTGGGATTATAGGCATGCACCACTGAGTCAAACCTCATATTTATTTATTTATTTATTTATTTATTTATTTTTGTGGTACTGGGGATTGAACTCAGGACCTTGAGCTTGCCAGGCAAGTGCTTATTCTACTGAAGTATCTCCCTGGCCCACATCTACTTTTTTGAGAGACACAGAAAATAACTTTATGAAGAAAGAAACAAGAAATTTTGCTGCAATTGACTTTTCCCTGGTAAGCTGCATGATAATTTAAAAACAAAAACAAACTGAAATGCTGAATTAATCATGTCAACTTGAGTAGTTTACAAGTTTGACTCAATTGGCTCAGCAATTGTACACCCTGGGGTGCAAAGGCTGCACCCTGTGGCAGCTCAATGCTTGGACAGTATAAAGGGGAAATGAGGAAGGACAGACTAGCTGATTAGCTTCTTTTCTTTGGATGAGCCCCAGTCCTTGACTTCATATTGGATGCTGTCTTCTGATTGCCAGTGCAGACTCTTTTGCTTCAGCCATCCAGAGTAGACTCTTTAATTCTCTGTCATAGTCTCTCCAGCCTTCTGTCACAGATCCATCAGCCTCCTGATGTGGACTTGCACAGAGCACTGCAGTGAGCACCAGATCTTGGACCGAATCCTTCAGACTCCGGTGTGCAGATGTCCTCTGCACGCTTCTCCTCTAACTCTGCGGCTGACCATCATAAGTCAATTTTGTGATTTCTTATATATTTGTACATCATGGATTATATCTGTTTCTCTAGTAAAGCACTGACTGGTGAGACCTAAAGATAACATGACCTCTCCTAATTCTTTTTTTTTTTTTTTATTCTTAATGTATTTTGTACAGGGTCTTATTACGCAGCTTGGACTTGTAGTGATCCTCTTGTTTTCAGCCTCCCCAGAGCTGGAATTACAGGCCTGTGCCATCAGGATTGGGTCTTGGTGGCTTGCTCAGTATGCCTAGGGCTGGGCCTGGTGTGGCATGTGGTACTGGGGATCGAACTCAGGTCTCTGCACTTGCCTAAACAGATGTTTAGTCTGCTGAACTATCTCGCTGGTTGGGTCTCTCCAATTCTATGGGATACTTATAATTCTTGGTGTGAAGTGTTTAAACTAATATGTCAGGTAGGTCCATTTGATTATCCTACTTTACCACTTGTGAGAAGTCAGGAATTTAGTGACTCCATACATGAAAGTTTTGAATTTCTTTGGCAGAGTGCACGATATAAAGATGCTGGCTTGTTGGTCTCACCATTACTGAACAAACTAGTGATGCAAACAATGAGCTCAAAACAGCCATAAGAAGTAAGGTCTTCTGGCTGTGGGGACAAATTGATAAAGGAAAGTAAGGAGCTGAAAGACTCAAATTCCCAGCACCAGACACAGATAAAAAATTTAAAGGTTTCTAAGTATGTCCTGAAAGAAAATCTCCTCTCCTTTAGCCGCAAGGCTGAGACTGCAGAAACGCAAACACAGACACTCATACTTTGGCTGAACTGCAACATAAGTTTAATGCTCAGCCTTGAAGGGTGTCTGATGGGAAAGGAATGGGATCTCATACACTGGGACAGAGATATGTGGGAGGACCTTGAGGAGGCTGAGGCTGTTGAGTTCCTAGGTGCTGCTGAGATTATTTTGCCAGAGAAAGAGATTTCCCACTCACGAGGTAGAGGCCTCTCTACCTCGAGCCTCTGTGGTGTTGGATTTTTCTCATTTATCTGGGGAAATAATCCTGTGTTGACCCCACAGGATAATGCTGACACTACTCAGTGGGCTCACCTGCCACTTCTGCCTCTAGGCCGATAACCAGGCTCAAATCCCAGAAGACTCCTAAGAATGAGGTGCACAGTGTGGCCCATGAGGATGTCCACTGCTCTCCCATAGGACTTCTTGAGTTTTCTCTTACAAGCAGAGGCCTAATGAGCAAGCATGGGACTGGATTTTATAGTTATGGGATAATGGTGACAAAAATACATGCCTGGATCAGGCTGAGTTTATTGCTATGGGACCATTAAGTGGGGATTCAACAGAGTCCCACACATCAAGGTTGATCTGGTTGCATCCACTGATGAATGCCCAAAATACCAGCAGCAGAGACCAACACAAAGCCCCTTGTATAGTGTTATTGTCTGGGGCAATGAACCTGCAACTTGGTGGCAGATTGATTATACTGGACCATCATGGAAGGGACCACACTTTCTCCTGCCTGCCATAGGCACATATTCTGGATGTGGATATGCCTTTGCTGCATGTAATGCTTCTACTAAAGTCACCATCCATGGTCTCACAGAATGCCTCACCTGCGATCACAGGATTCCACATAGCATTGCCTCTAACAAAGGGACACATTTCATGGGCAAAGAAGTGAGACAATGCGGGCATGCTCATGGAATTCACTGGTCTTATGTTCTTCACCATCCAGAATCAACTGGGTTGCTGGGAAGGTGTAACGCTCCTGTGAAGACGCAATCACAGTGCCAAGTATTCCTCTCAGTTGCTGGCAGTAGCTTGCAGGCTAGGGGAAGGTATTTCGAAAAGCTGTATAGACTTCGAATCAGCATCTACTATATATTCTTTTTTTTTTTTTGGTGGAACCAGGGATTGAATTCAGGCTCTTGTGCTTATTCTACTGAGCCATCTCCCTGGCCCCAGCATCCACTATATGGTACTGTGCTTCTACAGCCAGAATTCATGGGTTCAGGAATCAAGGGGTGAAAATGGGAATAGTACCACTCACCATTACTCCTACTGATCCAGTGGCAAAATTTTTGCTTTCTGTTCCCATGACCTCATGTTTGGCTGGCTTAGGAGTCTTAGTTACAGAGCAGGGAAGGCTTGTACCAGGAAGTGCAATGATACCATTGAACTGGAAGCCAGCACTTCACTCTTGTCATTTGGTTCTCCACATGCCTCTGAGGAAACAAGTTTATAAAGGAGTGTCCCTTACAGTACTGTCAGGGATGATTGAGCTAGATTGTCAGAGGAAAATTGGAGTATTACTCCTCAATGGAGGAAAGGGGTGCCGTTTAGTATTACCCTGCCTTGTTGTTAAAGTCAGTAAGAAACTATAACAACCAATCCAAGCAGAATAAAACATGGTCAAGAGCCATTAGGAATGAAGGTATGGATTATTCTACCAGGGAAAGAATCAAGACCTGCTGAGGTGCTTGATAAAGGCCAAGGGAATACAGAATGGGCAGTGGAAGAAGGTAGTTCTAAGTACCAGCTTTGACACTCTGATCAGCTACAGAAAAGAAGATTGTAATTGTACTACTTCTTTCCTAATATAGTTCTCATGTAGTGTAATTTTAAGGATTGTTAAACCTGTGTTATAATGTTCAAGTTATAAAATAATGAGTAGGTATCACACAGAGAAAATCTACCTTCTATTCTGGGAAGAGAGTTTGTGCATTTGTTTGTATGCAGGTCAGCTATAATCTGTTAGGTGTAATAATAAGTGTGTTTTTGTGTCTAGAGACTGATTTTAAGAAATGTGTCTGGTTACTAAGTTGACAAGCAATAAATTATAATGGTTGATTGCTTGTGTCAACTTGAGAAGTTTAGAAGCTGAACTAAGTTGGCTCAGCAATTCTACACCCTTAGGGTGTAAAGGACCTGCCCTAGGGTGGCTCATGGCTTGGATGGTGTAAAAGGGAAGAGGAAGGATGGAATTACTTGTGTTCTTAGGGGAGTTCCAGTCTTTGCCTTCATCTTGGGAAAGTCATCTCTTGGCTTGTAGGGCAGATTCTTGGGCTCCTGCTTCAGATCCTTCAGCTCTCCTTCATAGATGCTTCTACCTTCTTTTGCAGACCCACTGTCCTCCTGATTTGGACTTACGTGGGACACTGCAGTGAACTCCAGACCTTGAACTGACATCTTTGATCTCCTGTGTGCAGACACCCTCTGTGTGTTTTCTTATCTGACTGTGTGGGTGACTATTATAAGACAGTCTTATAATTTTTTATACATTCGTATATTTTGTTTATTTCTGTTTATACCCATTTCTCTAATAAAAGACCAATATGCAAACTTTTCTTGGCTCCCTTATTTCAACTTGCTCTTTTCTTAGGCTTAGTGGCTCTTCTTTCCTCCTCCCATTGACATCATGTTAGTTTCCAGTTACAAGCAGTTATAGAAACTAAAGATCAAGAGTGTCTGTTTGAGCAAGATGTGCTGGCTCACATGGGTAATGCCAGCACTTTGGGAGGATGAGGCAAGATGATCACAAGTTTGAAGCCAAGTTAGGCAATTTAGAGACATAGTGAGACACTGTTTCAAAATAAATAACACACACACACACACACACACACACACACGCATGCACTACACAAACCAAGAAAGAAGCAAAAATATAACTGGGACCAGAGAACTTCCATGCTCCTGGGACTGGCTCTGTACCTACCAGTGACTCAGTGATGGCCAGGAGTGGGAAGTGTGGAAGCAGTGGTGGCTCGGGCATGTGCTATGGGTCTTGCGCTGGGCTGGGAGGAAGGACACTATGAAAGAAAGGCGAGCTGTTTTCTTCTGAAAAGAGAGGAAAGTGGATTTGGCAGGGAAAGTAACTGCTTTCCTACGCAGATGGAGTAATTAATTTGCCAACTCACCTTCCCTTTTTCTTTTTCTTTTTTGGTTTTGTTTAGTATATCTGTTCTCATTAACACTTCCTGTTTTTGTCTAGCTCCTGGGCTCAAATTAGATCTTTCCTCTTGGTTCCCCAGCCTTCCAGCAGCCTTCCAGCAGTCTTGTGTGTAACAGATGCTTAATAAACATTTTTTATTGGCCCAGAGAGTATAATTAGAGTGATCTGGTGGACTCAGGTCTCTCAAAATTGTCTCACAGCCAGACACTCTCATCATCATCCTCTCCTGCCTTTCCACACCTAAGTCTGACTCCACCTAGCCAAAGCATCCGAACAAGGCCTTTTCATACAACCACCACTCATACTTGCCCGGTCCGTTTCCTATTTCTGATTCCCTCTAGTCTGTGACTTCCCCTTGCTCAAACAGCCCCAGATTTGCACCCAGACCTTTCCAGGTTCCAGGCAGACCTCACTTCTGCTAGAAACTTGTCTCCCACCACCATACCGCACAGAGGCTTTGCTTTTTAAAACTGAGTTACATTTCCATACCCAGCTTTTCTCTTCTTTTTGAGACAAGTTTTTACTGAGTCATCAGATTGGCTCAGTCTGGTCTAAACTCCCGAACCTCTTGCCTCAGCGTTTGTGTGCTGGGATTGGAGGCATGTGCCACCAGGTTCAGTTTGGCTTTTTCTAAGTTTGTATCCATATCCATTTGTTCCATCTATTGGCACATAAATATGCTGTTAATTGTCTTTGGATAGTTTAACACTGTTAAACTGGTGACAAAAAATTATTTGAATTTTAATTTCTTTCTGCAACTAAATTATAGCCTCTTTGAAGAACACAATATATTGTTGTTTCCATAGGAAATAGCTTGAATGATAAGATCTTTGCTGCTGGACTGAGTTCATTCTTGTTTTCAGTTTCAAGATGGTTATTTCATATGTGATTAAGAATCGCCAGACATTTACACTAATATAATACAGGGGTTACCGAAATGAGTATGTTTTCATTTGCAGATTAAAATCTGCTCAACGGTTAGGTGAAATACACTGGCTTTTTTGTTTTTTTTTTCTTTTTTGATACAACTTTAGAGATAGTGACATCTACTGTAGAGAGCAAAGCCAGAGCTCGGCAGCTTATCGATAGCGCAGAGAGACGGCTTCCGCAGGAGCCTGAGTCATCACTAATCAGACCCCTGGGTAGCTGTAGAGGGTGCACATGGTTATCTGAATGTGATATTTACAGAAAGCATGAATATGTGAAAGGTGAGAAAACACAGGGCTGTCTGGGGAAGACGGAGATCTATCGCTGTCTCTGACAGGCAGCCACGTGGTCAGACCGCGCTGGACAGGGTGGTATGAAATATTAGAAAACATATTTACCTGCTTTCTTAACCTCTGCTGCTCATCACATATGCTAGATTGTGCTCCATATCTTGTGCCTTTTAGAAGTTTCCTGATGCTCTCATTGGCTTCTTTATATCATGACTGTTCCCTATTTGCAAATTAAATGATGCAGAGAATAGAGGCTGTTTATTTTGTGCCTTGTAAACTTATGAAAGTGCCCTGTCTGCAGATTAAATGAGCATGCTTTAGAGACATAGAAAGGTGTTTCAGTACTCTCAAAGTGTTTTCATTAATTGCTAAATATATAATATGGAATTTGATATTTGAGGAATTTATAGGATAAAAAAGCTTAAAAAGAAATAGTTCTGAGATATGTTTTACTCAGGCCTCCTATTTTATAAATTGAAAATAAATCTAAGGTCCACATGGCAAAAGATCAAACCCCAAAGCAAAACTACATGCACATACAAAATAACAACAACACAAAAATAAATAAACAAAACCAAGGCATTAGAGTTTAAAAGTTCTGTCTGTAGTTTTATAAGTAAAGCACACATTTTCAGTTTTGAAATTCAATTTAAAAATGTGCAATTTGTGCTCCAAATCTATCAGATAAAACTGTTACCCAGATACACAAGTGACTATGGCCCTGTTTGAGTGAACCAAGTGTGTTAGTCAAAGCACAGACTAGCAAAGCATCCTCAGTTTTCAGGATGGATGGTTCGATAGATGCCACTGGGACTTGTGGCTGCAGCCAAGTTGAAGAATCAGCAGGGCCAGATGAGGTGGTGCATGGCCATGCTTCGCTCCCTGGCCTTCTCTCCCATCTGATACAGCCCACTAACTTCTGTCTATAAAGTATGTCTCTTCATTTTCCATTGTGATATGTTAAAGTGACTTAATGTCAGAAATAGGCTTTATATAGTTACCCTTCTCAAGGTCTCTGGGGGAGAATGAGAAGACTATCCATTTCTTACAGTTTTGTGCTGAGAGTTACGAGTTTTTGGTTTTGGGCTAACAGTCATTGCTTTCTGATCATGAATCAAATTCTTTGCCTACATTATACCAGCTATGTCAGTGAGTCAGGTGTCGGTTACTATATCCACTTGACTGATGCTAAGAACTGAAGCCCAGAGGGGTTAACTGACTTGTTATAAGTAGGAGAGCTGAGATGTGGATCCATGCAGCCAGTGTCTAAGGGGATCAGGAGGGCATCCTTCCTTTCAGATTTGGCTTTACACCCAGGGACACACACAATAGATCAAAAGTGCTCAAGAGTATACCATATATTTTTTGAATGACCTGGGCAGAGGATAGTGCAGTGAGATACATGGACAGCTGTCCATTTTGAGGGACAGAGGAGGGGTAGACTGAAGAGCTGTGGCTTTCTTTGCCCATGAATGCGAACACTTTTGTAGTCACTCTGGAGACCCAGTGCAGTTTTAGTTTCTTTGCATTATTCAGATCGGCATTGGTACAATAGGGTAACCCTGTAAATAGTAATGGTGGGATCCATTTGAAATAGTAGCGTCCTAGCTGCTACCTTTCACCTATTTGCCAAATGAGTGGCTATGGGAAGGCCCTCAGTTTTCTAGGCCAATCAAATGTTCTGTCTTATATTTTCCCTCAGAATTCCCTAAGCCCAGTACTTTGGCTTCCAAACTCCTCCCCTGAAGCTGGCTTAAGGCAGTGCAGAAGCCACGTGGCGATCCTCTGCAAGATTCAAGTCCGATTCGTGGTTGGAAAATAAAGGTTTAGGGTAGAGACACTGCCGGCACCATTCTTCTCAAGACTAGAATATCTCTTCAAGTTCAGTGATAAGAACGTGTATTTCATTGCAGTTTCAGACCCAGAAAACCCTGGCTGCTCACTTCCTCCATAGTCACGGCACACAGCAAGCAGGTTGCACATAATTGGCGTGGCTCCCTAGGGAGCAGGTGCTTTATGTAAGGGCAGTAAGATCTCAAAACAGAACAGAGTCTCTTTTCTCTCTCAAGTCATTAATAATAAAGAAGCCCAAGAATTCATTTCGAAAAGTGCTCCCAGAACCTAACCTCCAGGACTTAGCAATGGGGCCAAGCTCTTCCTCAAAGCCAAGCCTGTCTTTTACACTGTCTCAGTTACGGTGTTTCAGGGTAGTGAGGGCACTGTGCCTTTTAGCTGAGTCAGCCAACTTGGCGACCTCCATTGGGCTCACAAACAATGTTAGTGCACAGTGGGGTGGCTTTGAAGGTAGTGCTCACTCCACAGTCTGCAGCCAAGGGGCCTGAGGGCTGCAGCAACGGTGCAGTAGCTAGGGATCCTGTCTTTCCCTTCGAGGTTCAAGTAGAGTTTGTTGAGAAAGCAGATGGATTTGTGCCGAACAGCCATACCTACCACACCGTATTTCCTGGGTTCCAGGCCCTTTTCCTTAGCCCTTTGAACATTTACCTTTTAGTTCTCATAATTCCCCTACGGGGTAGAGACCATTTCTATCCCAATTTATTGACAGGGAAATTGAGACACAGTGATTTTCCCTGCGTGACACAGCTGTGACATGGTGAGACTCAGGTTTGAACTCGGTTAGTTGAACTGAGATGAAATAGCGGTCCCTCCTCTGTTCCTCATGTTCTGTGCATCTGAGCTATACCCACTCATTGGCTGCACTCCACTTCTATGTCATTTCACAGGGCAGTGTGCCTACAGCACAAAGATAAGGGCCAAGGCATGCCGGACCCATCGCTCTATGGCAAGATTTCTAGGGAGACCCTTTTAGCCCCAGAATTGCTGTACTGCAGAGCTTCCTTCTTTCTGGCTGCTCGAGGCCAGGCCCCAGCTCAGGTCACAACCAGGCTGTCTCTGAAAACAGTATGTGGCCAGGAGGCTCCCTAGAGTGCCAAGGGGTACAGAGTCAACCCCTCCTGGAAGAACTGTGCCCATTTCCTCTTGTCATTGACCCAGCATGAGAGGAAAGCTGAGACTTAGGAAGCTTTGGATTGCTTTTGAACATTGAGTCTTATTCTAGAGAAATGAGAGTCTGGACGTTTACTCGGGGGTGTATTTCTAATGAACTCTGAAAAGTCAGCTTGTCTTTAGAAAAGAAGCTTTTTTTAACCTTATGTAGGTGTATATGTGTGTGTGTGTGTGTGTGTGTGTGTGTAGAATATAATAATCTGCGGTGAAAGAAGCAGCAGTAAGAGCCTCATGGAGAATATTTTCATATTTCATATTTGCAGTTGGGTCTACTTGCTGTCTGGGTAGTAAGAATACTTGACATAGACTGCTGGAAAACAGAATGAATGTTCTGCTCAGAATTTGGGGTCATCTTTTCTTTGTCCGTGAGTTTGAAGAAAGCTAACTACTTTGAATATGTCCAAGACTGTTCTGAGGCAGGGGCCAGGACTGGGTGTGTGTGTGGGAGACCCTTCTGCAAGATCTACTCCTTCAGCTGGAGGATGAGCCACAGGAACACAGGGTTTCTGCAGGCCTAGTTGTATGACATGGTTGTGTAAAAAGGTGCATATTATTGGAAAAGATAGCAACTCCTTCAGCACTGTAACACCAGTGCTCCATAGCTACCCTGCCTCCCTCCAGCAGAGCAGAGCCAAATGCAAACTGCAGATCCAGCGAAGGCCAGAGCCAATCCTGAGTCCCTCCAACATGGCTAATATGCCCCCATCCTGCTGATAAGCACGTATTCATGCCTCTCTGCACATGTGAGTGTGGATATATGCATACTCCCCATGCATATGCAACACCATAAATATCTAGGAGAACCAGCTTCCATGTTTATGCAAATAGTACCTAGAGAGGTGACAGACATTTTCCTTTATGAATGGATTGTGAGAGGAGAAACTACTTAATAAAAATAATGAAAGAACTGAGAATCATGTTTTCAATTTCCTGGGTAGAAAGTCATTTTCCAAGATTAAATTGTCTGTTACTACCTTGCTCACTGGTCTCTTTCTCACTCTTTCAGGTTGAGATTCTTGTAGAACTCTTGAATTAATTTTGTGTTTTTGAGTACTTTATTAATGTATATGGCTGGCATTTCATTTTATCACAAAAATCTGGTAAACATTAATAGGTTAATGTTTCCTTCTCCCTCTTCCTCTCTGTCGACTTCATCCCTCATGAATCCTTTCTGTTCTCCCCACCTTGGCCTCAGAGACAAGAACACTTATTGCTTTGTTTTATGGCTGCCCTGAAAATAGACATCAGCCCCTGCATAGTGTAGAGTACAGAATTTTAATGAGCACAAGGCAAGCAGCTCACTTCTTGCTGTCATCTGAAAGGGGTGACGTCAACATAGCCAGGAAATACTGAATTGATTTTGAAACTGCTTTGAGGGTGAGTAAATCATTGGGACTATACATTAGCATGAGGTGCCCACACCCACACCCACCCTGTGAGTCTCGTGGCCAGAATTATTAAAAACCACCTGGATAGATGCCCTTTAAAATACAAATGAAGGGACCAAGGAATGTTGTTTTTCTTAAAGCCTAGATTTTGTAACTTTCCATTATTTAGGATTTGACCTAGTTTTTTAAAATGGGGAATTGCTGCTTTGCATGACATCTCCTGCTTTTCTCCCTCCTACCCATCTCTTGAAGCATGTTCTCATGCTTCAGCAGAAATGCTGCTTTATTTCTTATTCTGCTACACCAAACAAAAAACCACTAGCACATGCGTGAATAGCTGGTATTGTGAGCTGTTTGCAAGAGGTAATATTCAGTGAGACTTTATCTAATATCAAAGTCAGATTAACTTTTGACCCCAAAACCAAGTAGGAAAGACATGAAAATCCCAACGAATCACCAAAAGAAGCCCCCCACTGCCTTTTACAGCTCTCTAGGTTATAGTATTTTTTTTAGATTGATATTACTACAAATATTTCCTTTCCTTTTAAAACTTTTTTACAACTTGCTGGAATGATTAATGAGTTAATTAGCAAAAATTTTCGAAGCTCTTTGAAGAATAAATATGCTATTTACTGCAAGGCTGCATTATGTAACATTAAGAAGAACACTTAATCCTCCAAGCTTCTTATAAAAAAACAAACAAGGAAAAGAACAAGACACTAAGACCCTTATAAATTGAACTGCAATGACTTCAGGCACTTTGTTACCCTTTTTATTAACTAACTTTTGTAATAAGGATTTTAGTTTTTGCTTTTAGTTGATTCCATGAATAATTTTCTGCTGGAGACAATTGCCAATAAATATTCTTTAAGAATGACCACTACTATGAACAGTCCCGAGGCCATACTCCTCTCACTTAAAACCCAACCATTTAGTAATTTGTTAAACTCCATTATGTATACAAGGAAATATGTGTCCTTTAATTTGTCCTTGAGGAGCTTACAGTACACATAAGCCAGTAATTCATAATACAAGGTAGAATCTTCGTGATGTGCCCGATGAGTGCTGCGGAGTAACCAGTATCTTGTCTTGGAAATGAGAGAAATCTCAGTGTGGGATGTTATGGGCCTCAAAGGAGACTAACAAAGAAGGTTGGATTTCAAGCTGGTCTTCAAAGGATTTATGGTCTTTGTGGAGGTGGAGTTCACTCTATGTTGAAGGAAAGCAGCTACCCACAGAAGAAGATGTACTTGTTACAGGCTTCAGAATTTACGCATAGACGAGGCCTGCCTCAAATGTAGGTTCATTCAAGGTCAGGATAAATTTGGAAAGAACACCAGGTTAAAGCATACCTCCAAATGCCCGGTTGAGAAAAATATGTTTTAATTTAGAAATAGACTATTTCATAATACTGAGAGTTTTCACAAAGAAGAAATCATTAAGTCCTTTATTTCACCACTCTGAAATGGCAGAGGAGAATTCTGCACGGTAAAATGATTGATCTACCCAGAGGAACAGCCTTACACCATAGCAGAACAAAGCGGAAACTGTGCACAAACTGTGTCTAGTATGGGAACAATATGTGCTTGCTTCTTCCTCTTTTTTCAATAATTACAAGATGGAAAAGAAAAATTTAAGTCTGTTAAAATGCTTTCCATATAGCTGTGTTCAATATGTACTGGATGGATAAATGAATAAGTAACCATTTAGTTGATGAACCCAATGAAATGAACAAGAACTGTTATATAAAGCCTAGAAGGAAATTGCCTTTATAGAACTCACTTTCTGCTTCATTAAAGATTAACTCATTTTTATCTATATATGAAGAGATGCTGGACAAAAATCTAGTTTTTTGCTATTTATTTGAAAAACAAATGAACAACACCAAGAAAAAAACAAACTGAAGCAAACAGAAAACAAAACTAAACAATTCAAAACAAAATCCCCACCATCCCACATGTTAACTAGCTAAAATAATGTATTGTTGATTGTTTGTCCTTTGGGAGAAAAGTAGCTAAACAACCTCTTAAGAAAGGACATTTAAATGTTTTCAAGGTGGCTTTTACTCTGTCATAGCCTATTATGCTGAATGGGAATACAAATTTACAGGCTGCTAATACTCAGCTGATAAGAAACTGTACCTGAATTATTTCTAAGTGTTCAGGGAGCCCAGAGGTAGCTAAAAGCATCTGTACCTAGATGTCACTCTCAATCAATTTCAGCAGTTACCTAAGTTGTCATTTACCCATAATCAGGGACTAGGACTTGAACCTGAATCAAGCATCTATTTCTTTTCCACATAAAATTCAGCAGACTAGTAAAGAGCTAAGTAAAATACAGCCAATATTAGCAATGTAATGGTTTGGCTCTTAAAGTTACAAGGCAATAGAGTGATAAGAAGTTTGGCTGAATTACTCAAGAGCCAAAATTGGTTTGTAATTTTTTAAAATGTAGTTGGTTGTTAACAGTGTCTCACTACACAGCTCAGACTCATTGTGAGCCCCCTGTTTTCAGCCTCCCCAGTGCTGGCATTACATGCACACAACACCACGCCCGGACTCAGTCTCCAGCTCAGCCTGCCGTAGGGGCGGGGCTGATATGGCATGTGGAGCTGTGGATGAAACCTTGGTCCCTGACTTCCTAACTTGCCTGAGCAGGTGCTTTAGTCTTCTGAGCTATCTTACTAGCCCTGTTTCTAATCCTGACTTTTTAAAAAAACTATTCCTATGAATATGAGTATCCCTTCCACAAAGATTTTGTTAGTGGCATCCTTGCTAAAATGCTAGTTGGTCTATTGTTGCCATGTGTAAGCTATTTAGTAAACTCAATTGAGGTGGCTTACTTTTCAATATTAAATATCACCCATTTTTATTCTGCAAGTTCCTTCTGGAGTTTGGACTACTTGTGCGGCCATTAGGGACCTGCATACAGACAAGCGAAGTAACTTTTCTGATTTGCAGTTTCCCCATCTCTTCTATAACCTAAGAGGTAGAACTAAATCATCTTTGAGCCCTTTTCTATTATTATTATTTATGAACCTATGCTTTCAATATGGTTTTTGTGAAAGCTGGTATTGAGAGCTACAAGCTTAAACCTGACACACAGAAGTGTGTTTGTATCAAATCTGTAGAGCCCAGCTTTAACTCACAATACCTATTTTTAGATACAGTAACGTGACCCCTCTTTTCTAACTATTTGTCTTATTTTGTGGGAGTAGTATCACCAGCTTCTCTTTGGGGGGTCGTTAGGAATGCAAATATCAGCCCTGGGCTCAGACTCACAATAGAGAGTGAGTCTGAGAAAAAACATTGGATGTGTGGTGGGGTGGGGTTGGGTAAGACTCAGCTTTCTGAGCTTTAACTTTTCTGAGTCTTTAACTTAAGAGCACTGTTTATGAGTTAAACAGTAAAGCTTTAAATTCTGAAATGAACACTGATTTAATTCTATGCCCTGACCCTAGCCTATAGTATTGAACTAGTGTTAACATATGAGAAATCTTTTAGATTCTTGGCATCCTGAACAAACATATGGGCAGGACACTCAAAAGGAGCTGAAAGATAAAACAATTCATTGAAAGGGAAAGTACACTCCTCAGGGTGGGAGTGAGCTGGTGAGAACAGTTTATGGTTCTAGGAGACTTGGCACTTAAGGTTTTTAACTACTAGGAGTTGGAGTGGAATTAAAGGGATGTTAGGAGGTTTTGCTCTTGCCAGTGAGTACCCTGACTCTTCCTTTTTCATTGAATGGTAGAGATTTTGACCTTTTATAAACCTTGGGGGAACTGACATGGCATCCAAAGCCATGGGGAGGAGGGGGAAGGAGGGACTTAGGAGAGTGTCAAATAGCATAATTAATGACATAGTAATTAGGGCCAGGGTGCCAAGGGCTGCTGAGGACCATTGTGCTCATGCCTGGAGACTTATATGAATGAGTTGTGCTTCCTTTACTTTTCTCTTTTGTATTTACAACAGGATATCTTGGACCTGGATTGAAATTTAACTCAGAAAGTGCATCTATCACAGCCATCACCTCCCTTTTCTCTCCAGCTATCTCTTGCCTCAGCAGGATAGGGCAAACAGAGACGAGTTGAAAGGGGTCAAAGGAAGTTGCAATTTTATTTTTTGGAAGTTTTAATTTTAAAGTGCACTTTTAAGAAAACCTCAACTTCAGTGTTACCCAAGGTTATCCATACTTGGATTCCATATCTTTCTTTCCTAGGCTTGATTCAGCTCCCTCCCTCTCTTGCCTCTCTCTCTCTCTCTCTCTCTCTCTCTCTCTCTCTCTCTCTCTCTCTCTCTCTCTCTCTCTCTCCTCTCTCTTTTCCAAGCAAACCCCTTAAATATACAATGTTGCTTAAGTTCACCAACACTTTTGTTTATGAACAATTTGGTTTGCTTACAGAAGTGTTTAGCAAAATTTTGCTTTTGATTTTCAGCTCTGCATCAGCTGACCAACACAATTGCAGCTATCTTTCCCAAATGAACATGAACGATCTTTTCCAGAATTGTAAAATGAATTAAATTTGTGAACCAAGGTACCACTGTAACATAAATCCATCAAATATTCTAGTTGATAAGGTAAACCTGAACTTAAGATGAAGAAGCAGACTCAGAGATTGCTTTTAGGCCAAATTTTGATCATCTATCTTAAAGGATAACTTAAAGGACACATGTATTCCCAACCTTATCAGACAGTATACTTCTGTGTGTGCATCTGCACTCTGCTTTCATTCATGCTTCTTTAACTCAAGCCTAAAAAAAAATCTATGTATCCAGAATTTTTCTTCTTTGACCAGAATCAAGAGCTTACTTGGCATGCTCAAGTGAGTTTCTAGATTCTTCTTTGGGAGGACTTTGTGGACCCTACCTGGTGACAGTATCACAAGAACATCTTCTGTTCTTCATGAAAGGAATGAAGATACAATATTTGGTCAAATCAGTTCCATCACAACTTGAATACAATATAATTTGTAGATGGAAAAATCAAGAAAAGATTAGTCTAAATTACAATTCAGATGTAAGTTCTGTGCTCTCTGTTATCCCTCTACACAGGCCACCAAGAGTTTCCATATGTAAGCACAATTTTATTTAAAACCATCTAGTAATTTCAGCATTATTGAAGTGCTTCTTACTAAGCCTTTATAAGCCATCTATTGTTTACGTGCTGAACTCCATGGAGATGAAGTCTTATCTTTTATGCCTCTGTTGTATCACCCCATCTCGGTCACTTCTGTTTCTTTACTGCATATTTCACTTGTTCTTATTTCTCCTTGCCTCCACAGTTTAGCTCATATGTTTAATCTATTTTCTGGAATAAAGTTTGAACTTTTGTCCCTAATAATCCAAATCTGTCATAATTTGTACATAACAACCATCTGTAAGAAAGGATTCTTAGGTGTCAGCTCACTACAGTCTTGGTATTCCATTAAATGATCACAGAAACAGCCTTCTTCAGATGATACAACCTGGAAGAGGTTTTGAAAAATACATATTCCCTCTTTTCTGCTCAGCCAACTAACTGAATCAAAATCCCTAGGTGCAAAGTCTGTGTCTTTAACCAAGTTTTCAGGAGATCTGTGTTCTGCTAGATGAGGCATTTAGAAAACAATAAAGTAACACAGAGACTGGCGAATTTATTTGGTAAAGAACCACAAAGTTATTATTTGGGGCCAGTGGGCAATGTGTTCTCCCTCACAACTGCTGAATGAAGCTTCAACCTTGGCTTTGCTATTATATTACAAAAGCTGCTATAATACAAGTGACTGCGACCAGCAAAATTTTGTTTACAACAGAGGCTGATGGCCGTAGTGTGCTGAACACTAAAGTAGATAATTAATTTAAAGCGTAACTGCTACAGCATTGAAAGTGTTAACTCTGCACTCAGTAGGTGCATCTGGAATGAACTTGTATGTAAAGGACCCCCCAGGAACGTACTTGTTGGGACATTACAAATTTGAAATACATAATTATCACCCAGTAAAATTACTACGTGGTTTTAAATAAAATTGTGTTTACATATGGAAACTCTTGGTGGCCTAGGGAGAGGGATAACAGAGAGCACAGAACATACATTTGAATTGTAATTTGGACAGATCTTTTCTTGGTTTTTCCATCTACAAATTATATTATATCTACAAAATATACTTAGTTGACTTCCCAACAAAGAGTTGGTTGAGCGGTAATTGGTTTAAGGCTTGGAAAAGGCTGGATAAATACTTGGTGTTAGTGCAGAAAGAGGCTACTAAGGAAGAATTAAGAGTGAGCAGTGCTAAAGGGTTGTTTGAGTCCAGAGTAAAACCTTTAGCTCAGTGTCTCCTGGATGGTGATACTATGTTCTCAAGGCAAACATCTCTCTGGTCTTCTATTTTGCTCAGGAAAACCTCAAATGCATTGTGTGGGTTATACTGAAGGATGTCTGGATCAAAGCACATTTAAAGTTGTTAAGAGGAAGCAGATGTTCCCCTCAGCCAGGCAAAAGATTCTCAGAATTTCCAATGAAATATAAACTTCTTGAAGACCCATGGGATCATGCCTTAAAATGTCAGGCTTTTGTTTATGCCTCCCATAAGCAAAGCAGTGGTGAGATGGGTGGTTCTGAGAGAAAGAGAGAGGGAGAAAAGTTAATGAGCTAGAAATAATAAGGAATTCTATATTTGGGAAGAAATTGGAAAGGATGCTGTCCTTAAAAATATACAGAGCTACATTAGAATAGTCATTTCCCTCAATTCATATATATATATATATATATATATATATATATATATATATATATATATATATATATATATATGTATCCAGAAAAAGTTTATCTTACCTGTGGGCTCAATAGGTGAATCATTCCACAATCAGTCAAAAACTGAGAGTATTCTATTTGTTTCCCAGTTTCTCTTTTTATCTTTAGGCTGGTCTTGAGCCTTGCATGATATCTCATCTCCCTGGATTTTAAATATATATATATTTAAAGTTCTACCTCTGCATTATCCTGGTTGACTGGATAACCAGTTAGTTTTCAGCAAGACTTTCTGCTCTTCTGTTTTTCCAGGTAGAAAGTTTTTCTTTACTCTCTATAGATTATAACTTTTTCACTATGGTTGCTAGCCAGTAAGTTCTAAACAAAAAAGAGACAGTGGCTTTTAACTTAAGCTGAAATCAAAGTATGAATCCAATGCTTTGAAGAATGATCTGAACAGGAACAATTATATTTTCTTCCAGAAAAAAATATGTTCAAAGACTTGACTATATCCCTGGCTCCAGTGGCATCAAGTAATTTATCCTGTTGAGAAAAGCTAAACAAATGTAATCTTACAGGTATTTTATTCTCCTCAACAAAAGTTGAGGATAAGGCAAATCCAGGGAGATGAGAGATCATGCAAGGCTCAAGACCAGCCTAAAGATGAAAAGGTAAATTGGGAAACAAATAGAATACTCTCAGTTTTTGAATAATTGTGGAATGATTCACCGATTGAGCCTACAGGTAAGATAAACTAGTTTTTCTGGTTACTTATTCTAGATAAATCAATGAGATATTAATTGGTCAAATGTGAAGTCCAATTGTAATGACTATGACAGTTTATATACACAATCAATGAATTTGGTTACTCATATATTTTGGAGAAGTTTATTAATTTAAGAATTGGTCCAAATGCCACCTTTGAGAACTAAGGCAAATATATGTAGGTGTAGAGAGTGTACTGTACTTCTTTGGAAAGTCATGGGGCACTTATCTGAGAGCTTGTGAGCTGGCTGGTTCAAAATTTGTGAGGGAGGAATATACCCATTAATGTGTGTGTGTGTGTGCTGGTGGCAGTTAATCTGGAGGCTTACATGCTGAGCTATATCACTGCCCCATCTTATTTATTTTTTAAAAATATAAGGCAGGGTTTCAACTGTCACTAGGTTGACTATGTGGGGCTTGAACTTGTGCTCCCCCTGCCTTAGTCTTCCACAATTCTGGGATTATGGGAGTGTGCCACTACTTCTGGCTTCTGCATCTGCTTTATCTAAGTAATATAAAGGTATCTTACACTCCAAGCAGCAGCTTCTCTTAGAAAACAACTCTTAGGCACATCCCCATGTTATGGTGTGGCCCAGAAACAGAATACAGTAATGATTTTTTTGCATGGAACAAAATCACATATCATGTATTAAGGCATAGGGCAGAATTGATAGTTCATATTTGAAATAGTAATTAGTCATTCACTTGTCTTTCCATCCCAGCTCAAGGAATTGGGTGAATTATCCTACCTTATCTAAATTGTTGTACAGAGTCATGGAATATCAGAAGTAGAAGACACAATTGCTCTTCCCTTTTCATAAAATTTGGGATTCAAGAAAGAAAACTTTTTGTCATTAGTGTTATAAACAAACACTTATGCACAGATTTTTCATTTAAAAATTATTTTACTTTCATTGATTTTCTTGGAGCTCTACAATAACCCTGCAACTTGCTTACTGTTAGGATAATGCATCTATTTTTTAATGAAACATGAGAGTTCATGAAGATGCAATGAAGCATCACCCTTGCTTTCTCCCCTTCATCTCTTCTTCATCTCATCACCAGGTTCATTTGAGACTAATTCTTATAATATCATTTGAATCTTTTCATGTTTTGATATTCCTACCTCTCCTGTGAAGGGCCAAGTCATCTGATATTTTTCTCCTGATCACAGCAAGTTTATTGTTTGCCCACTTGCTACCAGTCTGGAACCCAGCCAATCTCTAAATATTCTAAAACAATGATATGGTCACATTACTGCTAAGTTTAAACCCCACATGATCCCCAGTAAGGATGTCAGCAATGGGGGCATGAAAAGCTCCTTTAGATCTGTCTGCAGCTATGGGTTTAGCCTTAGCTTCTTACATTCTATTTTCAGTCTCCTCCTCCACATTCGTGCCCTGTTTTCTCTTCTATGAGGCCCTGAATGTGGGTAATGAGAAACTTGTGGCAGGAAATGGAAAGTCTGTTTCATCAGATAGACTGGATTCATTTGAGTCTCTGCTACCTATCATAGGATCGCATAATTGATAGGTACTCAGCCAAGGTTTGCTAAATGAATTGATGATTGAAAGATAAGTTGCTTTCCATTCCTGGCCAAAGTTACAATACCTCCACTGAGCCATTGTTTACACTTTTCCAGAATTGTTGATATGTAAAAATGGAAATATAGGTTTATTTTTTCTTCAGTCTTATTTTACTAATTTTCAATGAGTTGAAATTTTTAGACATTGGCTTAAAATCTCATAGACTTGTGTTATAGTTCTCTGGAAAATAGAATGTATCAGCTATAATAGCAAATAAATAATGCATGTTATATTCAATTATTATAAGGTTATAAGGTATTGGTCCACATGACTATGAAGGCTGTGAATCAATAATTAGTCAATTTCTGAGATTTAAACACACAAAAACCAGTGATGTAATTGAAAGGCCTGAAACCAGGGTACATATGTTAGTCAAGGTCTCAAAGCCTGAGTGTCAATGTAAATAAATGTCCTCTCTGATACAGTTAAGCAGAGTTAATACTAAACTTTCTTTGCTTCTGAGCCCTTCAGTGTATTGGATGATGCCTCCTCCCTCAAACTGGGAGGGAAATCTTTCTGAGTCCACCAATTCAAACATGAATCTCTTTTAGGAAAACTTACAGACACACTCAAAACTAAGGTTTAACTTGCTGGCTGGTTGCACGTAAAATTAACTGTCTCAGTAATAATGTGTGTAACCCTCAAGCAACTTGACTTTTTTATTTAAAGAATAAATTGTTAATTTTTTCAGTTGATGTAGGTTGGGAAATTTGCATGAATAAATGGTAGAAAGCCTTATTTTTCTGAGCTTGACTTTAACCATTGCTTATTATATCTAGATATAAAATATTTTAATATATGCCTGCTGTTATATTGCAATTGAGGGTTCCATTTCATTCATTCTTTGAGGTATGAAAATAAGGGTAACATTTTCATTAATTTTCTATCTCATAGTATTAACATGGACTTTTACTTTTAGCAGTGATTACTGAGTTCTATTTTTTTGGTGAGCATATTAGTAGAATGCTATTATTTTTCTCTTTTTAACTCTTTAGGAGAGAAGTTTATACACTTATTAATTGATGTCTGATATGCTTGGAAATTAAGAGTAATAAGCACAAGCAAATTAATATCTGTCCATTTTGAACAGAAAAATCCAAAAGAATTTGTCAGCATCATTTATTCCTTCTTTTGCATTAACATTTGATGAAATGAATGAAAAACTTATATTTTCAAATTATAACTGAAAAGTATTTCTGCTTGGTGGTTTTATTCCTTTGATTTTTATGTTGCTTATCATTTGGTTGGCATTGATATACTTTCAGAAGGACTTTTGTTTTCACTTCCAAATGGTGGCCAGCCATGCTAGGCTTTCCTATTTGTCTTTTGAAGGCACTGTGAGACTAGATACAAGAATGCTGGGGGGTCAGGGGAAGGACTCATAACCAGATAGTTGGCTGTAGTGCAGGCCACTGTTACCTTCTGCCCATCAGCCTGGGTGTTCCTGTTTTGTAGGATTCTCTTCACCTGGAATGGGATTATGAAGTATAAATGTTGGTGAACCTGGTGTGGATGGTATGTTTTAGGATACAAGTCTGTATTGTTATAACAGAAAGTGTTAGGAAATGTAGTTCAGTTATCTTGAGTAGCTGCATGAGATTACTACTAGTTCTACTTGCTCCATGCTAGATCCCAACTAACCCTGCAAAAATATTTTATTACAGCTATCTCACCTGCCATTGACTTCATCCCGATCACATAATCAGGAAAGTGCAATTTCCATATTTCAGGAAATATGGAAATGACCTAGCTGTGTCTTAGTGAAGATGTTGATTTTTCTCATTGCCTTCTGGACAACCTCTCATCTGCTTGCCACCTATGTCAAACTCTGGCTACGTGCCCATGAGTCAGTGCTTCCCAAGATGAACTTCCACATCATGATTGGCTTTTTGGCCCTTATTTCCTGTATAGCCAAGTTGGCATCTCTGGAAACTAATTTATGCCTTATTTGATATGAAGTAAGAACCACACAGTATCCTACTGTATGTCATTAGTCCCAAGTATTTATTGGAGTCCTAATGTTAATATATCCTGCAGGATGACTACTAGTACCTGAGACTCTATATTAGCTAGGGTTCTATAGAGGAATAGAACTCTAACCAATGATGCAAAGGGGTTATTGGGTAGGCTTACAGAATCAGAGCTAAAGAGTCTACAATAGTTGTCTGCATGATGGAAAGGCAGAAGATTCACCTGCTCAGCTGAAGGAGCTGAAAGCTGCAGAAAATCAGGATCAAGAATGCAGTGCAGTCAGAGACTGAAGGCCTTGAAGTTCCCTGTTGTGTCATTGGTATGAGTCCTCATGGAAAGGCTAAAGAGGAGCCAGATGTCCACACGTGAGGGCAGTAACAAAAGATGTACCTGCTCAAGCAAAAAGAAGCTTTTCAAATGTGGGACATCATTTTCCTTCTTTCCCTTTATTAAATTCAGACTACAGACTATTAACTGTGTCATCCACAATTAGAGTGGGACTTCTCCCCTTAGTTTGATGGCCTATATGTGAATCATGTCTTTTTTATGTATTTAGTACAGGATCTACAGGGTTTAAAGGGTCTCACTATGTAGATTGGACTCAGTGATTCTCATATTTTCAGCCTCCCAAGCTCTGGGATTACAGGTGTGTGCCACCATGCCCAGTCTCAATGGCCATCACAGTATGCCTTTGGGACAGGACTGGCATGGCATGCTGGGGATCAAACCCCAGCTGCTATGCTCTGTAAATCATGTTTTGAAATACCTTATGTACATATTCAGAAGTGCTCTTTTCTTATTTATTTATTTATTTTTGAAGAACAAATAGCAATGAGACAGTTTCAAGACAAATTAACAGGACAGATTAGTGACAACTTCTTCAGATAAGTTACTATTATTGTGGAATGCTGAACTGTGTTGGATTGTGTCTCTGAGTTCAGACACCTATAGTGGTTTGATGACAATGGAGTGCCCATTTTTGATAGGTCTAGACAAAAAAATGAGGATACAAAGGAAGAACCAAGATGTGTTTGTATAGACAATACAGTTAGGATAAATATGCAGTACATAATTCTATGGGAAGCAATATTTGCACTAATAGTGGCTGGACAAGTTATTATGTCAGTTTCTAGTACTACATATGGACAACCACTAGGAAGATAACAAGGTACATAGTATTAATTATTGACTCTGGGATACAATTCAGCTATAAAAAAATAAGATAAGTAAACAGCTACACTCTCCTAAGTTTCTGATTAGAGACAACTGCTATAATAATGTCTGTAAGTACAATATCATGTATGCACCTTGCACAATACCAAAACATTATGAAAACAGTCTGAGAAGTGTGTTTTCTAATCTAGGTGTTTCTTAATCCAATCAAATTGACTGATCAGGTTTAAGGGCCAATCTTTCATCAGTGGCTCTTCAATTAGCCCAATACTCACATACATAGCCTTCCCTGTTAGATCTAATCTTCCCAGCAGACTTCTATTGAATGAGGTCATGGGTAGGAACTGGATTTTTGCTTGTTCCATGTACTCTGAAATTTCAAAATAGTTTTTAAGACCATTTAATTTTGCTCAACTAGAACCACCTCTCAGAACCTCATAGATATAAGTAGGTTTATCTTCCATTTAGAACCCAAAGCCAATAATAAAGTTTTAAATAATTTGAGGTGTGAGGAAATGCTTTCATTCATGAATATACTTTTAATCTTCAAGAATTGGAAGAAAGGTAACTCCTGAAGCCTTGTCCATGTTGGGGGAAGGCATGGACAAAAGGTAGGATGGATAACACGAGACCCATTGGGGCAACTTGGGAAACCAAGGCAGCTTGGAAGAACTTTAGGAATTACAGAGAACATCAAACTAGCATTATCCTTAAGGGTTCTATTTTTAGGGTTTCCCAGTGATGAAATTCCAAACTATTCTTTTGGATTAAATTTATATTTAGCTCTTCAGGTTTGTCTGGTGTCGTGTGGGGCTACTTTCACCAGAAAATGCTTTCTGTGTGCTTCCTCATCAAGGGATTCAGATTCATCCAGTGCCAAGAATAGAACCACCCTGCTTGGGTCAAGGGCCTGACAGGGTTATGGATGTGCTAAGAAAGGAGTCTCTTGATCCTGCGGAGTGTTTATCTAGACATTCATGGCTCAAATACTGGGCAGTGGAAATTTAAGTTCAAAAAAATTAAGTAACACAAAACATTCAGTCTGTTAGCTGCTGTAGCTTCATTTGAAGCACATTGGTCTTCTGTTGAACAGCACAGATAGGACATTCTCATCCCTGTAAAAAATTACATTCAACAGCAATAAACATAGAAGAGCTAGCTTTGGTAGGGTTGAAATGTGTAAGTGCTTTTTTCTATTTTTTTTTATTGAAGAACAAGTAGTAATGAGACAGTTCCAAATTAAATCACTAGGACAGATTCAACACTTTATACATTGCACATTGTTTTCGTATTGGCCTTCTGTTACACAAGGTGCATACATGATACTCGATGCACAAATAAGGAAATTAACCAACAACAAATGTTGGAAAGGTTGTGGGGAAAAGGGAACACTTCTCCACTGCTGGTGGAAATGTATACTGGTACAACCATTGTGGAGATCAGTGTGGAGACTCCTCAAAAGAGTAGGAATGGAAATCCCATTGAAGCCAGCTATCCCCCCTACTGGGATTTTTCCCAGAGGAACTAAAAATATTATATCAGAGTGATATTTGTATACCTATGTTTATAGCAGCATAATTTGTGATAGCAAAATCTTGGAAACAACCAAGACATCCATCACATGAGGAATGGTTGAAAAAGATGTGGTATTTCTATATAATGGAGTATTACTCAACTATAAAGAATGATAAACTTGAAGCATTTATATTGAAGTGGTTGACATTTGAACATATACTTGTAAGTGAAATAAACCAGATACACATGTGCAAATATTGTATAGTCTCCCTAGTATAAGAAGTCAAAAGAAGGAATACAAATAGAAATGTACAACAACAACTAAAAACAATTGAGTCAGATAGTTATGGCAAACTGAATGGCATATGCTGCAGGGTACTAATTAGCTTTTCTTCTGAATGGTTAACAACCTAAGTTCACAGATCAAAATTGGAGAAATAGAACAGCCGCAAGGCCAGGCTACATTTTGGCCTAGCCTTTCAAGGTCAGCGAAGACTCAGGGCATAGGAGAACCTGTACTGTAACATCATGAAACTCAGTTGTGCCCCAAATTTTCTGATCAAGGAGATTGTGGAGCCACAGAGGAAGGAGATTGATGATCTATAGTGTGCCTGCGGAGAGTCACATGGAGAGAAAACTTTCTTTCAGGCTCTCATAAAGAGCAAACTGGTCAAGCATTGGCCGTATGGATGACACAGACAAAGGAACTACAGATTAAGGTACAGGATTACAAGACAAACCCTGAGGGGACTTCACTGACCTCAGCAGAGCCAAAAGCTGCATCTTTTTGTATATAGGGCTTGATCTATCTCGGTCCTAACCATCCAGCAGAAAAGTATAAAAATGACGTATATAGCATGGGGCCGTAATAATCAGTTGAGTTGTAAATGGCTACAGTCAACAACTTCTTCAGATAATTCACTATTATTGTGGAATGCTGGATTGTGTTTGATTGTGTCGCTGAGTTCAGGCACCTAAATTGGTTTAATGACAATGGAGTGCTCATGTTTGACGGGTCTAGACAAAAAAAGGGGGTATACAAAGGAAGAATCATGGTGTGTGTGTATAAACAATACAGTTAGGATAAATATGCTGTGCTTCTGCATAATTCTATGAGAAGCAAGATTTGCACTAATAGTGGTTGGACAAGATATTATGCTGGCTTCTAGTACTATGGACAAATACTAGGGAGATAACAAGGTAGAAAGTATTAATTATTGAATCTGTGATATAATTCAGCCATAAAAAGATAAGTATATAGCTATACTCTCCTCATTCACTGATTAGAGACATCTGCTATAAAAATGTCCGTAAGTATAATATCATGTTTGCACCTTGTACGACACCAAAGCATTACGAAAACATTTTGCAATGGATTAATTTATTGAATCTGTCCTGTTAATTTGTCTTGAAACTGTCTCATTGCTATTTGTTCTTCCATAAAAAAATTTAAAAAATACTGTTAGAGCACATGCCTTTGATCAATGAATTAAGAGAATGTAGCTTCATACCTATCTTTTTTTTCCAAAGCTGAATTATAGTACAGTTTCAATAACTAATATGTTTTACACTGTTATCTTCCTAGAGTTTATCCATAGCACAAGAAGCAGATAGGATATCCTGTCCAAACACCACTAGTGCATATATTTCTTCTCATAGAAGTATGCCAAAGCACTGCATATCTATCCTAACTGTACTGTTTAATGACAGAACTTTTTTTTTTTTTGTGGAACCAGGTATTGAACTCAGGCCCTTGCGCTTGCCAGGGAAGCACTTATTCCACTGAGCCACCTACCCCTCCCCTAGAAGTTCACATAAATGTAAATTCATCCAAGGAAGGCAGACAGGGAGGACAGCCAGGAGGCCAGGTGCTTACCTCACCCAAGTAACTCAAGAGTGAAACCCAAGGTATGCAGCTCTGAGTTGGGCTTAGCAAGCCAAATCCACCAATCCAGTGGCATAAAGACTCTCACAATGATTGAGACAGCCAGAAATCTTGCCAGAGATCCTGAGTGCATGGAAAGAGAAAATGAAGAAATACAAGAGTGTGAGCCAGGTATTTTTAGAGAAAACAGCTTTCTGTTTTTGTTCAGCCTCCTTTCTCCCCAGAACTCTTAATATGAGTACGTGTGAACTGGACTGGGATGGGGGTAGCTCCATACAGTAAAAATACAGCCTTTTTCCTCTATAGGTAAGGCTTTTCTTTTTGATCCAACTTGTTCAATAGTCCTGTTCTGTGTGGGTTCTCTTCTAGGAGGCTCCTTAGTTCCTGAACTAAACAGTCTCCTGGCAGACCAACGTACCATGCAGCCAGACATACCTAAATATCATAGCAAACCATGCAACTGGAACCTTTGCCATGATAAGATTCACTGGCAGCCTATTCTATGCCAGGAACTTTCAGGGATATTTTTAGCAGATTCCTCATAATAAACCAATCACAGAGGAACTGTACTATCTATTTTACAAAGAATCAAATTGAGGTTTTAAGAAGCTACATGCTTTGCTCAAGGACCCTGAGCTGTACTGATAGAGGATTTGAACTCACAGATAGGTTGATGATATTTAGATTCACTCACATTCCTTCACTGAACTCCATTGCCAGTAGACTTGGTAGTTGGTCTTTGAAACTCAAGGTCTGCCTCCTGCTTCTGTAGGATTGTGCGTATGGAAGGCCTGTGAGGACTGATGCAAGAAGAGTGCGGTTCGTCATGATAAACAAGATCTAAGAGACTAGATCTTGGCAGCCACCCCATTTTATCTGTCTTAGTTGTAACAAATTCTCTTCAAAGTGCTTGTAATTAAAATTGTAGGGAGCTTAGCACTAAAGGAGATAAATAATTTTGATTAGGAACCAGGTATGACTGTTTCCTAGGTACTAGTTTTTTCCAGTGTGAAATACTCAGAATTTCATGAGGGTGACCTAGATTTGAGTGGCTAAAAATCACAATGATCCTATGAGTCAGAATCTTGTGTGTGGTAGGTAGAAGTTCAGTAAAAAAATCTGACAGACAAGAGAGCAAGAATCAGAGCTAGCTCTACCTGGAGTAGATGAAAAGAAAATCACCTATTTTACATGTTGGTTAACATCGTACTGAATGTGAACTAGGCTTCTGGTTGGGGATGGAATGAAAGCTCTGAAAGTGAGCTCTCCCTGAGGAATTTACCTCTGCTTATGGTGTTGTCTGGGGCCACTGCCGTGGATCATTAGCATCTTTCTGCCTCCTTGGGAATTATCTGAGAGGCTATACCACAGCGATCTGCTACTGATTATTCCACAAGATCCCAATGCTCAGGTGAAACCCTTGTAAAATATTGGGAGAAAACTTACATTATACAGACAGTTGACATGAACTGACAAAAAAATGACAGCAGAGGAAAAAGTCTGAATGACAAACTCAGCAGAAATTGTAAGTTTCAGTGAGCTTTGTTTTGTGGCTTGCACAGCTTAGAAAGCCAAATTCCAAGCATTCATTGGGTTGGATACCCAAGGAAATCATAACATTCTTCAAAAAATGGATGCCAATTAACTTGACAATTTAAGACAGTTGAACAATTCTTTTCATGTCATTTCCCCCTCCTGAGTCTTAACGGTTTTCTAGTTAGTTCAAAACTGTAGTCACCAGTCTTAGAAGATGTATGTTTTGTCCTCCTTGCTCTTTGTTTTCTTCATTTTACAAAAAAATTCTTTGCAAATCTCCCTCTTATTACTCTGGCTGTTTTCTAACTTTGGAAATCCTGGCTTAGAGTTTGAGAGAGTACTCAAATGCCCCACTCCAAGAAGTGGCCCAGTTAAAGATTCCTTTAATCATTCCTGAGTTAAGCAAGGATTTAAATCAGCCTTATTAAACACCAATGAAGATGAAAGCCATTAGAGATTTGAAAAATGAATAAAGAAGGAATAAAAGATCACTTGAAGTATGTTATAAAGGAAGAGAAAATGGAAGATTTACATGTTTTGCTTGCTATATACTTTTTTCATAGAAATTTAGTTATAAATGGTAGTGAGGATCATTTCTATGGAAGTTTGAAAAAATTGCTATGGACACAGAGTGCATTTTCACATGCAGTAGACTAGCAAATACTTTTAGCCCCTGACACATGGTCTGGCTTCTGTACTACTTCTCTTCAACTCTCCAAAGGGCAGTGTGCATGATTATTCAGAAGCACGCATTGGATTAAATGCCATTATCTTGTTACTCTTCAGCCTATCAGATCTCTTTTCTGGCTCCTTTCCTTCTTCCTTGTATCCTCTGGTCTTCTTCCCTTCTCAGGCCTGTAAGCCATGTTCTCCCTGCACTACTTGCTCTGCTCTCTCTTTTTTCCTGTGTGATGGACTAGTCTTTCTGTCTTTAGAATCTTAGTGTAATGTCCCTTTCCTGGAGACAGATGTAGGATTACCAATCACACTCTGTGTCTATTTCTCTGTCAAGACTCAATGCACCTTCTGCGCATTTGCTGAATTTCCTTTCTCCTTTGTCTTTCTTCATCTGGGTTCTCTCAGTGTCTGAATGGCAGAACATGTTGCCCTGCTCAGTACTATAGATTAGGTGCCTAGCACAGGGGCAATCCTCAGTTATTATTTGTTGAGCAAAGAATTTCTAACACAGATAAATGAGTCATTAATTTTGAAAAATAAGTAAGTCACTATAGTTTCTTCAAATGATGATATTTGGGACTTTTATCTTAATTCATATAAATATCTCATAAAAAATTCTAACAATGTTTATAATAATGAGTAAATTGAACTTGAAATGATTTTGTATTAGGTTATGCTAGGTTGAATCTTGACTTTTCTTTGAAATACATTCTTACTATACTTTCCATGATTTTAAAAGAAAAATATATTTTATCTATTTCTATGTGTGTAGATATGCATGCACATACGTATGTGTTTGTCTGTGTATCTATCGCTCAATGTACTTTGCATTTATCTTTCTATCTAGCACACCTATCAAAGTTATCTTTCAGGTTTTCTATAATTTTTTATACATAGAAATACATTTGTTCATGTATGCATATTTGTGAAAGTTTCTTGAATGATGACATTTTCAAATTTTTCTCAGTCAAATTATGTCTTATGATTCACATTATTTTATAGATTTCTTATCTTACTTTCTATTAGATGTGTTTTAAAACTATTTTTGTGTAAGATAAGCATGGCGGCATAGCCCCATACTCCCAACACTCTGGGAGGGTGAGGTAGGAGGATTGCAAATTGTGGCCTGGTCTGGGCAACTTATTGAGTTAGTGAGATCCTGGCTCAAAATTTTAAAAAAGGTTTAAAAAAAGCAGAATATAGATTAATAGGAAGGCCCTAGTTTTAATCCTCAGTATTGAGAATATTTTGTTTACTTAAGTACTTTTGAGAAAAATTCTTGTTAAATTTTCCAGGTTGGTCTCAAACTTTCTGTCCTCTTGCCTCAGCCCTTGGAGTAGCTGGGACCACAGGTATGCCCCAGTAAGTCCTGATGTAGACCAGAATTTTAAATGCTCTCCTCTATCTAAGGCTAGTCATCTACATCATACCATCATACCATCATACATCTGCTGTTAAATGATGTAGAGAAAATGCCATATTAACAACTCCTGATTACTCTGAAAGTAAAACGTTACTAGAAAGTGATGGCAATTTTCACTTCATCACATCCATTTGATATGTTTAAATTTTCTTGCACTATTTTAAGATTTCTGAGGGCAGAAATCTTTCTCTTTTTCCTTTGTAGGATGTTGCAGCACAGATGAAAATACAAAATATGAAATATTTTTATATTTCTTTGTATAAAAATATGAAAAATGAAATAATGAATAATATGATTTTGATGGTTGTGCTATTGCTTAGACTTATAAAACTGCAACCTAAGTATGCTTAAATCCCCAAATTGAGGCTTTGTTTGAAGTCGAATTCTCAGTGTAGTCTTAGGATGATCTAGCTTCTTTTGTGGTTTTGAACTGGCGCAATTTCTGTATGTGTTACTTATGCCCTCCTCGGGGTCTGGATGGAAAGCTTTGTGGATTTACAGATGGATTAATGCTGGCATTTCGGGGATTAGGGATAGAACATGAAGGAACTTTATTTCAAATTAGCACAATACGTGCATTTTGCTTGTCTTCCTTTTTTGTGGTGAAAAAGAAAAATATTTTGTTATTTCTTTGGAAATTAAATTACAGAAATTATGTGATCATGATTTTAAAGGGTTGGGTTCATACTTTTACAATAATAGACTTCTTCTAATCAACTAAGTTAAGTTTTATTCACTTGTCTAAAATATGTTAATGTGTTTGTTGTCCAAATCTGTTACTGAAAGTCAGACGGAATATCAATTAATTTTCTGCCCTCAGGTTTGCTTTAGCTTTTCAAATGAGCTGACAACCAACTTATTAGCCTAAGTATTCAAATCTGATTAATATTTAGAGAATGCTATCAGTGAGAAAAAATTTTGAAAATTAGAGCTACCATAAAACATCGGATATGCTTTAAAAATCTGAAGTAGAATAATCTTCAAAGTGTCTTCATAGAGCAACTAGAGAATTAGATGAACTTAAAATATTAAAAGTGTATTAAGAATCTTCAAGAGATATGCTTGTGATGTGGTTTTATGGAAAAATATAGCCATTGAAATTGGGAGCTATGGATTCACATCCTGGCTCCATGACAAATGCTAACTGTTCAAATTTGGTTAGGGTATGTATGTTCTCTTAGTTACAAATTTCTTCATGGTAAAATGAGTATGATCATAGGGACTTCAGAGACATAGTACACACATTATGATTATATGAGTTATACATGTGAAAATGCTTAGTGGGGAGAATTGCAAGACATAAAGGAAAGAATATAATAGGAAAATAGAGAAAGGATGAAAAGGAGAAGGCAGATGGATATTTGATTCCAAGGGAATAGCTCTGATGGGCTTCAAGTTTCCCTAAAATGGTTTCAACTTTAAGCTGTCTGTGATCCTCTTCTCCTGGACCTTTTCCCTTTCAGTGGCTTATGTTTTTCTGCTGTCAGTAGCTGTTTTCCATTTCCAATATAAAGTCAGTGGGCCTTGCCAGCTACAGCTCTCAGCTTGCTTTTGCTCAAATCTGCAGAATAAAGCCCTAGAGCAGCAAGGAGAGATAGAACTTGTGGCCTCAGGTGGTCAGAAATACGAGAGATTTGCAGAATGGACAGAAGTTTGGGTCTCCATTTCCATTGCCTTTCTATTTTTTTTAATGCAGAGAGGAACACTATGACCTACTTAACTCTTCACAAGCTAATAGCTATTTAGCAAGTAGGTAATTAAGAAGGTTTAGGCCATTGCTGACCAACAGCAATATAATGCAAGCCACAAATGTGAACCAAGTGTATAATTTAAAATTTTATGGCAACCACATGCAAATAAAGACAGGTGAAATTAATTGTAACACTATATTGTATTTAGTTAAGATACCCCAAATACTATAATTTCATTATATATTCAATACTAAAAATTCTTACTAGCAGATCTTATGATGATTTTGTTGTTGCACATTTTAATTTGGACTGGTGGCCAAATGTGGCTGGTGGCTGAAGTATTGTAGAGTGCAAGCTTGACTCATTTTTATGTCTTTTGCCTTCTTCTTCCTTAATGCTGAAGGGAAATTTTAGAAATAATCTGAATGATCTATCCCGTCATTGCCAAGTTCTTCCTATCAGGAAAGCAGACTCAGAGAGGTAAACTGCCCAACCTATATTGCCATAGGTAGAATTCAAACTCAGTTCTGATTCTCAATTTATTGTTCATTGTGATTAAATATCTAACTCACTTATACAGTTTATAGATCAAAATAATGGAACTCAGATAAATGAAGTTAAACTGAGAAACTGAGGAACTAAGAAACCGAGAAATTCTCAGAGGGTACAGTGAGGATTCCTGATAGGATGAAGTCACACAGTGGCCTCACTAATACAATAAGAATATATTCTTCTGAATTTTATACATTAAGAAACCTGAAGGCCTGGTTTGTCATTAAGAAAATTGCAAAAATTCTGCATCCTTTAATTCTGAGAATTAAATGAGTTCAAGGGCTCTTGCAGGGCATGACACTGTGCAAGGCACATGGAATCGCTAATAAATATTTTAAATCAATCTAAACACTCAATAAATAGAAGAGTAAGACAGGGGAAATACTGGAAATCATTTAGTAATGGTAATGATGACAACGTGCCTGAGAGCACAACGAATTGCTGTAATTCTCTATTTCCCTTTATAGACTCAGCTGAAAGGACTTGTCCAAGGCCACAGACTTACTAAGTTTTGAGGAATGCATACCTCTGCCCTGTAATTTAAAAAAAAAACACATAAATCCCTTCACATAATTTCAACTCGTCTGATTAAATGGAAAGAAGGCTGTGGCTAAGCTCTGTCTTGTGAACAGAAGGGATTTGGATCTGAAGATGTTAAATCTAATTTGGAAATTTGAGGAAGCATTTGCTATGACTGAAGAAATTGTGTCTTGAGAGCACTGTTAAAAAGTGACGGAAATGCAGTTCTTTTGGATTTGTTTTAGTGCTCCGGTATTTTTAGAATTCTCCATAAACACATCCCTTGAGGAGCATATAGTGCTTGGCAAGCCAAGGTAACTTAGGAAGCTTGCAGCAAATGCAACTGACAATTTGACAAGACATCTGGATTGTGTATGTCTAAAAAAAGTGCTTATCCAAGAAACTCCTGCTCTTTTGTCTGCAGCTGGACAAATTCTTCTCGACCTTTCCTGAGGGTGACCACCTTCATCCTGGACAACTGTCAGGACAGAGTTAGTTCTATTCCAACACACTTCTAGGCTCCAGCCTGTCTGTTATTCAAGCATGTTCCTGGATATTTGAAGGCAGGTTTGTGGAAGCAAGGACAGCATCTGCAGTGCCTGTGGAGTGTCATGCATGCTGTGAAATCTGATGAAATCAGGACAGCATATAACATGGTCCAGCACAGTGATGTTGTTCTGAGAAGTGAGGTGGAAGGAAATATCCCCAGGATAAAAAGAACAGGGTGAAAAATCCTGCTTAAAAATTAAAAAAAAAAAGGTATGGATTTTTCTTCTCAGACAGATTGTTAAATAGGCTTTTCTTGTTCAGTAGGGTCTAGTAATAAAAGTTGACAGGATATTAAGGTTATTCCAGGTTCTTCTATCTCCCAGGGTCACAGAAGCCTGCTGTTATGCATGTTAATCTATCTCAGCATTCCTGCCAGGAGCTGCCTAAGTAGGGCAGTTGGCTTAGTGTACACCCTTCCCCTTTACATTTTAGTTGAGAAGCAAAAGCTACCAATTAGCAGAATATGCATTGAAAAACAAGTGATGCTTTTCTATTCTAAGGACACAGCACCAAAATTTGTGATTAATAAATGATGAATCCAACCAACTGCTTCCTCAGAAATGCAAAGAAAAAGAAAACAGCACTATTTCTCTCTGCTCTGCATTTCTTTCTGTCATGCCCATGCACGCATATGTGTACATTTATGAAACTGCATGGTGAATTTTGAAGCACAGACTGGATGTCCTACTTGGCTCCTGCCAAGCCCAGCTCATGTTCCTTTTGCTTTTTCAGGCATGTAGATTTCTCATCTGCAAACTCCCCACAACTAGTCCATTAGCTATGGGAACAGAACAACATCACAAAGAAAATACTGGAGATTTAATTAAATCTTGATGAATAGCAAATTGCATAAGTGTAATTTCAGAGCGAATCCATTAGTGACTGTGGCGTGTACCCACCAACAAACACTATCCCAGATGGCTCTATAAAAGACACTGTAAACCTCTTATGGATATAAAATAACTGGAACAACCACCTTTGGTTGCTTTTGTATTATTTAAAGCTGCCTGTCTTCTGTCAAACTGATGACAGCAGTGGCCAGAGGTGAGGACTTGGTTGAGTATGGTGGTACACACCTAACATCTCAGCTATTCTGAAGGCTGAGGCAGGAACGTTACAAATTTGGATCCTTCTTGGGCAACTTAATAAGACCATGTCTCAAAATTGTAAAAGGGGGGTTGGTTTCAGGATTTAATTCAATGGTAGAACACTTGCATAACATAAGTGAGGCCCAGGACTTACCCCCACCACACACCTCCCTGAAAGAAAGAAAGAAAGAAAGAAAGAAAGAAAGAAAGAAAGAAAGAAAGAAAGAACCCTGTGGAATTAATCAAATTGGATTAGAGCACCATCTTAGACTTTACTAAAATATTTTCCCATGTTGCTTGAACTCTGTAGACCTCGGTTTCTTCTTGTGTAAAATGGAAATAATCATAGCAATATCTTGCAAGTCTCATAAAGACGCAATAAAATAGCGCACCATGGTTGGCTCCATAATTAGTGGTAGAACAGTGGTCATGATGCTAACATGCAGATAATCAAAAATCCCAATTTGTTCTAATGAATTGCTGCCACCTTTTATCTGCTTCTGAGATTTGTTAACTCTATACCACAGTGAAGATATTATAATTACAAAGCTAAGTGGTCAGTACCAAAAGAAAAAATATCTTTTCTTACCCTAATTTGTCTTTGAGCAAAGCTATAAAAGAGTGCTATTCTCTCTCTTTTTATAAAAGCAAAATGTGTTCACTCTAAGTGGTTATTATAGGGCCAGTCTGTGTACTGTCCATTCTATGTAATAGGTGCTCAAAAGTCATTCATTCTGCAATAACTTAATATTTTCTGTACAGTGACTACTAGTGGTATAGGGCCCTAATAAAACATTACATCAACTCCTGAACCTCTGAATTTTTGAAGCAGATGTTTTCTTAACATCCTGTAAATACTCCAATCATCTGAAACTGCGAGACTTTCACCTTTGTACCATTTTTAGAAATGTGCCCATTGAGTTATGGGTCTGTCTAATCTGTTTGACATTTATTGGTGCTCAAAGAGTAGCAAGGTTGGAAGATGTAGCGGAGCACATTCTAAATAAATCAACAGGGGAAAGCAAACTAAATCACAGGGGGAAATTACAGTGTCCAAATCATTTATACACTGGTGATTACCATTTCACCTGGGTCCAGCGATGTCACAGGAGAGCCTCCAAAGCTGTAGAATCATTCATCAATCTGACGAGGCCTAATCATCCATGGTTCCAATGGAATTTAACCCATAATGCAGAGACTTACTGTGGTCCAGAGCAGTGAGATTAATTAATAATATGAAGGAACATGTACAGAAGAAAATATACTGGGTTGGGAGGGGTTCTAGTACCATTTCTGTTATTGGTTACCCATGTGATCTTAGTGAACTCACTTTTGATAGCTGCCTCTGAAGAAAAAAAATATATATATACATATATATATGGGGGTTTTTTGCAATGTGTATGTGTGAAAGACAGATGGAAAGGGACAGGACAATGGGGGAGATATTGTGACTTTTATAATTTTCAAAAGATCAGAAATTTATTTCAAATACTAAAAACAATATTTAAAAAGCTGGTAAATTCAGAATTTAGCTAGAGAAAGGGACCCAGGACAGATTAGATTTTGACTCACACCTGTGATGGCTCTAAATAGACTTGTACAGATATCTAGAATTCTCTGGACTTTGTATTTAAATCTCTGTGTTAGATCAACTCCAGTTCTATTTAAGTCTATGGCAAATTTCCCCTAAGGTATAATCTTGAATTTATGCAAATAAGTTTTTAAATTCTGCATATAATTTATTAAAGTAGTTTAGTGTTGAATCTCATGAATCAGTAGTTCAAAATTTTCTTTCTTTCTTTCTTTCTTTCTTTCTTTCTTTCTTTCTTTCTTTCTTTCTTTCTTTCTTTCTTTCTTTCTTTCTTT
>PVKA01010896.1:0-62826 GCA_004027165.1 Ctenomys sociabilis | reverse complement strand
AGTCTAGACAGCTGTCCATGGGTGTAGGGACTGTGTGTGAATTTATATGTCTAAGGTTTTTATCATCAGGAAAAGTTTGGCTAAAATTAACTCTACTAAGAGGGAGACATAGTATGTACTACAGGCTGGCATAGCATTATATAAGAGCTTATTAGCAATGTAGACTCCTGGACCAAATCTGGAGCTCCTGAATCAAAATATTCATTTTAAATCAATATCTTGATGACTCATAACTCCACACAATGTTGAAATTTGAGAAACACTGCTACAGGAAGTCACATTCAGAGTAGAACATAGGAAACAGAGGAACTAAATTATAGTGGAGAAAATGACAGCAGGCTTCTAAGAAGATTGTATTTACGTTGGACATATTTTTAAAATGCCCAGAAGGGGTAGGGAAATAGCATTTGATCCTTCTAGAGAAAATGAGTCATTTGTGGGGATAAAGGAAGTGTTTGTGTGTGCTGGAGATTCAGAATTGGTGTGTATTCAGTTGGAAAATACGCTTGAGGCCGAGGTTTTGAACACCACTCTAATTTATCCTGATTTTGTGAGCATTATACATCTGCTGTGTTGTATGATGTGTGGGCAGGGACACAGGACCATGTGATTCTGCAGCACAGAAAGGTTGAGGGTGACTGCATAGACTCTGAAGTCACACCACACGGAGCTGGGTTTGACTCCTGGCTCTTTCACTTAGCTTTAACAGCAGCTCTCTCCCCTCCCCACTGGGCAAGCAACTTAAATTGCCTAAGCATTAATATTACCTGTTAGCTGTTAGTTCAGAGGTTGGACCTTTGGGCAGATAACAAGGGTTTGAGATTCCAAAGGACAACAGAACTGGCCTATGGGTCAGCAGAACATACTTCCCTAGTTTTTTTTTTTGTCTGTAGGTCACTTAATAGTTGAATTTTGTAAAGCCTACCTGCTTTCAGAGGCAAACTGGAAGGAAATAATTTATTCTATGACAGCCTCCAAAGAAGAGAAAGATATCTTAAAATGAACCTAAAAACACTATGAAAAGTTTTCTTCTAGCATAGTCTCTTACATTTTAAAGATATCATAGCATGTTGGGATTTATTCTACACAGATGCTTTTTCACTTCATAAGTTACTGCTCAGGGTTAGGTTTAGATTTGGTCCATGTGTCCATATGGGCAGACACAAAAGTCACTGCCAAAATGTCAGCATGCTAAATACTCAATTTCCCAGCCTTCCTTTCTGTGAAGGATGGGTATGTAACCCAACTTTAAGACATAAGCGGAAGTTTCCTAGAGGATATTTTTTGGAAACATTTATACGTGGTTAACAGAAACAATTACATGGTTAGCCCCTGTTTCCCTTTCTCCTTTAAACTAGAAAGTCATTTCCACAGGTACAGCAACCATTATATCATTATGAGGGAATTTCAAAGGGAATTATAAATTGCTGACCCTCACCTCATAATACTGAAGCGCTGGAAAAGGAAATCTGCAGTAGCCATTGGAAAACTGTACAAGTTTTAGCTACATAAAAGCAGAGTGTTTGGTTAATGTAGGGACTATTGGCATTTTGGACTGGGTAAGGGATCATCCTACATACTGGTGGATTCTACCCGCGTCCCTGGATTCCATCCAAATGTCACTGGACAGTGAGGTTTGGTGACTTTGTTTCATTTAGCGAAGGTTCTTATGTGGAAACTTCTTCTTTAGGAAAGTAGAAAACGGAATATTGTGGCAAGATTTCCTCTCACTGTCATATATTGCCCCAAGAGCTTTGGGGAGACTGCTGCTGCTGCTGGGTACGAACCATTCATTTTACTGTAGAGTGGATCTAATATCACTTGTAGCCAAAAGGTTACTGAAAAAGGGCTGTGAAACAGAACTATCTACAATGATGGAAATATTCATTTCGGAGGTCCAAAATGGGACTGTCATGTATTGCCCCAGCAGCTTGCAGGGGAGGTGCTGCTGCTGGGTATTCTGGGGATCTCCACGAGCCTCCCAGGGTGTGAGTTATTTGGTTCCATTCAAAGAAACGGAAAACTTCCGGTGTTTTCTCCAACAACTTTTGTGGAGACGTGATGGGTGGTAGTGCAGTGGGTACATTTTTTGTATGGCTGACAAAATCAGCAAGACATGAAAATACGGAAGAGCACCCTTCCCTGTACCCCAGGTGCCTTGGGAAGTTAGCAGCCTCGCCGGGCAGCATCCGGTTGGCCTAGCACATCCTGCCTTGGATGCTGCTGTCACCTGAAACTGTGCTAATGTCACTTGAAAACTCTGTATTAAACTCTGCAGCCAGGGCTTGATATTTTTGTTGTTGTTGTTCCTTTAATGATTGTAATAATCTTTCAAAGGAGATTAGTCATTTTGTGGCAGTGTACTTATGAACAGCTCTCACCATTCAAGGAACACCGGCATAGCTGCTCCCTTACCAGGTCTGGGCAGGTCCTGATCTGGCATTCAGCTGGGGCGGAAGGGGTGCTGACTCACCTGGATGCTCACTAGAAAGCCTGTCCTACATTGAAGACACAACAAATAGCCATTTCCAAAGAATGCTTGCCACAGGCTCTGATGTAGGGATGGCCAGTCCCAGCTGTCCTAGGAACCCAGTGTACCTGGTCATATCTGATAAGCCAGCGATGAGGAATGCCAGGGGTGTATTTTAATGAGAGTTTTGATTGAAGAGGAAGGCTGTTCCACACAGTGTCGGGTGGGAAAGCGCAGTGTGGATGGCAGGGCACATGTGACAAAAAGAGCTGCCGGGGGAGGGAGCCGCAGTGGAAGCTAAAGAGCTGCTTCTGGCAGAGACTTATGGGCAGAGGGCCATAGACTCCCTGCACGGATGGTCCAGGTGACAAGGGGTAGACAGCATGTTGGTAAGGAAGGGGACTCTTTTCATTTTCCAAAAAGACTGCAGAAAGTTTGGGTTAGTCCTTAGCTCCAGGGATGCTAGCTGATACTGTTGGCACCAGCAGTGGCACAGACAGCAAAGTCATAGTGCGCAGCAGGGGTGGGTCACGCTCTGCTCTTGGGAAGCTGCCACAAGAGGCAGAAGCCAAGGGAGCACTGAGGACTTCTGTGACCACCTGCCTACCCCATGGGCTCTCAGACACAGTAGGGAGAAGCTTGGAGGGGCCTTTCATAAATCAGGGAAGCTGTTCCCTGGCCGGTCCTAGCTCCATAGGTCGAGGGGCTTGGGGGACATTTCAGATGCATTTCTCTCTCCAGGAGATTACTGATACGTAAAATTTGGAAATATGAAAAATGGTTATAATATGAAAAGTGGTTTCAATATCATACCTCAGTGTAGTCTAATGGGCTTTGTAGGGTCGATGCAAAATGTAACACTGCATTAAGCTTTATTACTGCTAAAGGCCCAAGAATACACCAGACATTAATTTGTAAGACTTTTCAAAAATGCTTTCTTTTCAGTAGAGAAGTACTTAAAATATTACAGTTTGTTTGTTTTAAGACTCAGTTGTTCTATTTTGCATTCTTCTGAACCCTTTCGTTTTTTGAGACAAGATCTCACTACGTAGTTCAGACTAGGTCTGAACTCAGGATGTAGCCCAGGCTGGTCGAGGCGTGCCCTGTTATCCCAGCACCAAACACGTTGTTTTATACAACGAAGTATTATTCTGCCACAAAGAAATACAAGCTTGAGATGGGTCTAGCTAAATAGTGGCACCCTGAGACAATATTCTTAAGTGAAATAGATCAGACAAACATGTTTCTCTGGAATAAGAAATCAAAAGTATAAATAAGGACTAAAATGTATAACAGATATTTGGAAATGAGAAGAAAATATTCATATCAGAAGGAGAATAAGGGAGGAAGGACAGGTAAGAAAGGGACAAGTAAGAAGGGAAAAAGAAAACAGGTGGAAGCAAAACTTTTATTAAGAAGGGGGAGGGGCTGAAGGGAAGAGTGGAATGGGGGAAAACAGGAAATGGGATAGATCATGTACACGCACTAATTCCACCTGATAAACACTATCATTATGTATATCTAAAGTATCCCAATGAAAAAAACTCTATGGGCCATTTTGATAATTAACTAATCTACATTAGTGAACTTATTCCAGCATTTTCTCCTCACTGACCATATTAAACTGCTTTATATATCCCTGTTAACTAGCTCTGTCAACTCACTTTTGAATGGGGTGATGAGTTTTTAATGCTGCTCACCATACGGAAGATTTAGGTTTCTATCATTTTGAAAACATATTTCACCAAGACAAAAACAAAATCAAAAACCACAAACTTCAATGAGAGCACATGGTATGACAAGTAGGACTTAGGCTGAATGACAAGGTATCCTTCATACTTTGGCCAGGCACCTTGGGCAGGCAACAAGTTGCCCAACTGTACCTGGAAGTTCTGGTGTCACTAGAGACCTTAAATTGTATGGAGAGGGGAAAGTGTCAATAAACCTTTGGCTACCATAGTTATCACAGTTTCTATCCATAATCCACTTTATGCTTTTTTTCTCTAAAGCGACATATATAACCTATCCTGGCTGTGGGTAATTGGTGTTCCTTTAAGAATGGCAGGAGGTTACAAACATGGTGGACATGTGGGGGTGAGCATGCTTTGAGCCTCTTCTCCCATGGGGAAACCCCTGTGACATGTAAGCATACGTGTTTGAAGTTCCTGAAGGGCACAAACTGGACGATGTCTCGAAGGACAGGCTCGCCCTTGGGTGACCGCAGAATCCCATCGTCACCGTCCAGCATCTGCATGTCACTGAAGTCGGCGTTCCCCACGCCCACAATAATGACAGACATGGGGAGGTGGGAGGCATGGACGATGGCCTCCCGGGTGTCGGCCATGTCTGTGATGACACCGTCAGTCAGGATCAGCAGGATGAAGTATTGCTGTGGTCAGATGCCGGGGGACAGCGCAGGTGGGGGCGGGGGAGACAAGAATTGATAACATTAGACACCCAGCAGTTTCGTGTCATGGTAACTATAGCTGCAGTGATGACAAGCATTGTCTCAGTGCCTTTACGGGGAGCCCTAAAGTCTCAGTCAAGGTTACGGCGAATGGAGCTAAAGGAGGGCACGATAATTATAACAATCACCTTACTTGCTGGCAGTTCCAAAGCTAAGTGTAGTAGAAGTAGAAGACAGGAACCAGGAGAAAATCTCTCATTGCTTCAGGCTCCTAGCTCATCATTTCATGACAAGATCACTTATATGATTCATTTAGGCTTGAAGATTTTTAAGAACTGAAAGCTGTGCTGTCCCACAGAAAGCCATCGGCATTAAGAAACTTCTGAGCCTATAACATTGGCTGGACTGCCAGAAGAATTTAATTTTATGGAGTTTTAAATTTAACTTAAAAAGATGGGTACCTAAGATAAAATGCTTTGAAATGAGGGTGTAGCACGGGGGTAGGACCCTTGCTTAGTGTAGAGGAGGCCTTGAGTTTAATTCCCAGCACTGGAAAAATAAAAAAAATCTAAGTTGCTGCATTTCGAAGGGCTGAGGTTGAAGAGAAGGGCCACATTTGGAATAAATCCTGTTTTGAGAAGCATATACTTCAAAGACTGAAAATATATAAAAGGACTCCGAGAAAACTTAACAGACACTGAAATTGGAATGTCGGGGGCCTGCCCATTAGCTCAGTTGTTTAATTGCTTGCTTAACAAAAGCAATCAGGCTCAGGATGCTGTGGTTTGATCCCCAGATCCTCAAGCCAAACCATTCCTGCCCTGAAGGCATCCTGAGGCTACCAAAAAAAAAAGCCTTCTGAAATTTGAATGTCACATAATTTCCATGTGTCTAAGATATTTTCTTCAACCATTAAAAGCATAAGCAATTTTCTTGGTAGTGAAACCATTGGAATACTAGCTGTGGGACAGTTGTCCCTTAAGCTAGAGCAGGGGCAGGGGGCTAGATCTCAGGCAGCCTGGGAACATGGGGTAAACTGTGCCTTTAATTTTCACTGAACTATGGCTGAAATTTATTATTTTTCAATTGTAAAAGTAACATCAAATTTGTTCTAGTTGTATCTGACTTAGCTGTGAGTAGAAATCACAGGTATTTCCTGTAATATTACAATGGCTACAGATATTTCAATGTAACATTTATGCTCAATACACCAAGAAATTACAAAATTATAAGAGTAGGTCTAGTTTTCATACTATAATGTGTAAATAAAAGAAACGTTCCATAACACATTTAAGAAATATTTTGCCACTTTGCATTTTAATATAATCATCGTTTTACTTTATATTTTATTTTCTATACTTAAAAACACTTTTGGGAAAGAGTATATGGGCTTTACTGGGTGCTAAAAGTGCCTGTGGAACAAAAACATTAAGTACACCTGGTCCAAAGAGATCATCAGGATTCGAGACTCTGATTCTTCCAGGTTTAATCTAGCTAGAGATAATAAGCCGAGCTGTTCCATCTGATACTAGATGGAAAGTTCCAATAAAGCTAGCAGCAACCATTCCTTCCATAATTTGAAAGTTTAAAACACTGCTTATAGATGAAACATTACAGTCATTGAATATACCTGAGGCTCTATTTGGATAGAGGGGCTTTCACTTTCTAGAGTTCCACAAAATCAAGGAGAAAATCTAATAGCAGCAAACTGGGACAGTTTGCCTGACAAGTTTAAGCTTATGCCCACTAGCAAGCAACATTATCAAGGGATCCTGGATCTGGAGATTTAATATTTAGAAGTTAAGTGGGGAAGAAAGAAGGCCGAGTGATAGAAAACAGGATGGATAAGGGAGTGGTGAGTGGTACAGAGGACATGGTGCTGTGGAAGCCCAGTGAAGAAGTGTTTAGAGAGCACGATCGCCTGGATCAGAAGCTCCTGAGGGGCCCAGGTGAAGGAGCGTTCAAGCCCGGGGCTTGGCAGCACAGGAGAACTTCTGTCTTTGGCAAGTACAAGTACAGTTTTCAGAGTCATATTGGTGAGGAAAGTCTGATGGGTTTGGGTGAAGGAATGCGAAAGGGGATGAAAACACTGAGTATAGGCAATTGTTCTTATGAATTTTTCTCTAGAGTAGGGCTGTAAAGTTGTGGATAGTCATATTTAGATAAAGTGGGGCCATGGGAGAGATGCTTGTAGTTTAAACAGGAGATACTGTGAAATAGTTACTAATGGGAATGATCCTCCACTAGAAAAATAGCAAAATAGACAGGGGAAAGAGCAAGAAAATAAATCTGAGTAGTGTCCTTGGATAAGCAAGATGGGATATACTTTAGCCCACGATGGTAGAGGTGGACACGAGGTTGAAGCACAGACTTAGTCCATTCTGACATGAGAAAGGGGGTGGAGCACAGGTTCAGTGCAAGTAGGTTAGATGAAATAATGTAGGAAGATGAGGGCATGCAATATTTTCTTTATTAAGATTTTAGAATCCAGGTTCAAATTATGCAGAAAATTTCAACCATCAGTAATATTTTACTAAATTTGAACAAGTCACAAAACTAAAGAGAAATATGTCATTTAAGATAACACATAGAAAACTTATTGTGCTGTTACTTGTAAAGTACTAGGGGAAAGGGTGAAACTTTTTTTTGGCCTTGTAGCCTTGGTTTGCCTTTTTCTTAAATAAAAAGAAAAGGAAGAGCACAAAATCACTGCTTGCTGTGATATTTTATATTGCTGCATCTCATCACCAGAATGTAGGGTCATCTATTGTGTTATTTTTTTTACTGCTTCCCTTCCATCTGTAGTATGGGTACCTTGAAAACCATGTTTTTGTTTTACTTTGTTTTCCTGAGACCAGAGGTATGTCTGACATACCTGTGTGAACACAGCACCTTCTATTAATGGAGTCTCCTGTGTTCAGAACATTTGATGTGTTTTCTCTAAGATTTACAACCCAGCGGAGCTGGGTTTGATTGTCTCCACTTCTCATGAGGAGACTGAAGAGAGGGGAAGTCTACGTCACTTGCTCAAATTCACACAGGTAGAAAAGCTGAAACTTATTATCAGACTGAGACGGTTGTTAGAGCCAACAGCCAGGGAGAAAGGGCAGCCTCCTGCCAGCAGGCCAGCTGCCTCTCTCCCTCTCTCCTTACCGACGCCTCCTTGGTGTTGGTCTCCTCTGATGCCGACTTGGCAACCTTCTGAATGATGGGGGCGATGTTCGTGGGCCCATAGAGCTGGAGCTTAGGGAGACAGCTCTGATAGGCTTCTACGACACCTTGAATCCCTAGAGTGGAATTGGCGAAGATCAATAGCTCTGTAGTCTCTTTGAATACATTTACCCATGCACACCCACACTGACACCCACCCACACACACACACACATACTAAAGCATTATCCTGTTTAAAGAGTCCTTAACATGACATTTGTATTTTCAAGATAAAAAGGAGTATCATATCACTCTTGTCGCTGTTTCTGTCCCATTTAAATCATTGTCCTATTTAAAAGCTGAAGTGAAAAGAAATTCATTTCCACAAATGTTTTGCTAACACCCTATTTGACACACGAGATTTTGTTAGACCCTCATAGCATAATGAAGCAGACTTTATACTCACTTTGTAGGTGAAGGAGCAAAAGCTTGGAGAAGTTAAGCAGTCTGTCCCAGGTCAGACTGCAAGTTGAGTTAGACACAGAATCCAAACTCGGTCTATCTGAGCTGTGGTTTCAGCCCCTGGGCACGTTGGCTTTAATTCTCCCCTATACACACCACCTTGTTAACTCTAGTATGTTCTACCTGGGCTGCCTGCAAGAGTTACATGGCTATGGTCATCCCTCTGGATGTTCCACTACTTCGGGGAGAGACCCATGACTTAACTTGTTTTGTTCTTCCTAAGAGCTTCAGGCAGGGTTGGGCACAGGTGCGCTCACAGGAGTGGCTCAGGGACGACATGGCTAGTGCCTGCTCTGTGGGGATGGGGTGCGGTGTACGATGCTCACCATCACTGTCGACCCCTCTTCTAAAGGGGGGCTCCTAGCCCCTTAGCCTGTGTTGGGTCTGGGCCCCATTTTGTGCCACGAATGTGATCCCACAGTGAGAGGAGCATTCATTCCATTGGCTGCTCTTGGGGCGTCCGTGTCCCTGTACCCTCTCGCTTCTCCCATTTCAGCTCATCCTCCTACTGTCCACTCCAAAGCAGCGCACTGCTCCTGAGTTCAGATAGAGGGATCCACACAGTTGCCTGAGACTGTGCTCCTTTGGCACCATGCATTGCCAGCCAGCTCTTGGATGTTCTGAAGGAGAGAATTCTATTCTGTTTTGCCTTATATGCGTACTTCCAACTTTACTGGGAAGGCTGTGTGCACTTTATCCCACCTCAAATGGAGATGCCTGCCATCCCAAAGACATGCAAAACTATTACGATGATACTGGGTTCTGAAGTTAAGTGAGGCCAGGTAAAACTGCCTCATCATTTTTTGGTCCCAAGTTTTGCCTAAATTAAGCAAGTTTGATTTCCTTTTCTAAACACCAGGCAGATGAATCCTAAGAGAGTGAAACCAAAAGCAACTGGAGAATGTATTCCATTCTGCTTTGGTGGAAAACTCCTCTTATCGTTAAAGAATGGGGGGTGGTGAGAGACAGGGAGTGTAAGCCATAATAAACTGAGAGGGGACTGAGGGGGAGGCAATAATAACAGACTGGGGATTATGTCCTATGGGTTAGCATTTTCAAACTCAATGATATAGATATATTGTCCGACATTAAGTGTCAAGTTTGTGAAAGACACTGCTGGATGCTGTCATACTTCATTGTGTCTGAGTTAACTCTGGTGCAGGCTCCTCCCTCCTGGACAAGAAGGAAGAGAGAAATGTGGGCAGCTCCCCTCCTAAAAATACCTTATGACCTTCATACTAACAAATGCTCCAGACTTTATCTGTTATTTAGAAAGTGGGAAAAAGAATTCTAGAACAAAACTGACCATCATGGTTTCAAGGTCATTATTTTGTGGAATCACAAGGAAGAAGTTATGACTAGGAATAATGAAATGCAGATGAGCCAGAGCCTTTGAAGAAAGCTCTTCCTGGCACATAGCCCTGAAGATTCGTGCTGAGGATCACCAAGACCACGTCTATTGCCGAAAGGCTGAAAGGGCCACGTAATTTCCATTTTCTCCCCATCCTTCTATCTGGGCAGAGAGAATGTTGTGAAAAAAAATCTTAGACAAAACCCTAAAAAATAAAAGAGATGTCTCATTACTATGGCTTAAGTAAAAGCCTTCTCTCTCTCTTTTTTTTGCTAGGTATTGCTTGCTAGTGGTCACAAGTTTGAGATTAATATTCTTGGTGGAAGCTCAATAGCATGTCTACACTCTGTCCTTTACAAATTTTGTTTTCTTGCTGTTATTGTGATTCTCAGTTGCCTTTGGAGTAGCATGGTTTAATGTGAATCCAAAAATCCTACTCCGCTGTGGACAGTCAGCGCTATGTCCTTAAAAAGAAACTAATGCTGGGGAGGTGCACACCAGCCTGTGAGACGCTGGCTTCCTTTTTTTTCCTTTTTTTTTTTTTTTTTAATGGCAGCACCAGGGATTAGAACTCAGGATCCTGTGCTTGCCAGGCAGGCACTTATTCTACCGAGCTATTTCCCCAGCCCTGGCTTTCTTTTATGCTGTGATTTACCTGCACACTCTGGGTTGTCTTCATTAAAGTTGATTGCAAAGTCATGAGAGACCTAAACACCAATTAAAATTTAAGAAGGAAGAAAAGAGAATTACAACTTTAATCCAGGAAGAATGCACAGGGACGTGGAGTTTGCAAACAAATGTGGTTACATTCATTATGTGTTGAGCAGCAGGAACCATTTTAAGCCATTACACAATCAATCTCAGATGGAGGATGAATTCTAAGCTCCCTGTGGAGCTGAGGTGACAGGAAGATTTTCTACAATCAGATAAATGCTGACAGTAGGAGAAAATAAGACAAAAATCCAAGAAATCATTTCAGAAAAATGTACTCCAGTTTCTAGATAGAACTGCCTACAGATCGAAGACTTAGATTTGGTGGAGCTCTATTTGGACTCAGTGACTAAAAATTATAACTCATTCACTGAAGCTGTCTGCTCAACATGGTGATGCTTATAAAATTTCCAGCTAAGCTGTTGACATTTAACAGTCATTCTAATGTGATAAGCAGAACTATAGGGCAGGATGATTTTCACATTTATGCAGGTAAAATACACTGAATTCCATTTTTGAAAACTAATAGAGTGTATATATATATATATATATATATATATATCCTCCAATCTTCCAGCACAAATCCCCCTACCTGGCAGAAACTATGCATAAGGTCAAAGAACACAGCATTTATTGTTTGCCTTCCAAATATAGTATTTGATAAAAGAAGTGGGATGTCTGGCACCTGAACATGTTTCTTGAATCGCATGGTGGAGAATTGCATGTCAAAGGCTGTTTCTGAGCAGCAGCTCCCTTGGGTGCTACAAGATAGGGTACTGTGTCAAAAGGCACCTCCCTTCTTAGTGGGGGGTCACAGGCGAGACTGTTGGCATCTGTGTCACATCCCCATCTCCTTCCTGCTGACTTCTGACCATCTTGCTTGCTTTATTTAATTCAATTTTTTCTCTGCCTGTGGAGCTTGCTTTCTCTGCCCAAGAGATAGACTAAAAGAAGAAAATGTCCCTTAGAAGCGGCACAGCATCAGTGTTTGATGGAATCTGATGTATACGCTCCCTTATTTCTTGGGGTCTGTGTGTGCTCTGCGTGGTCCAACCACATCTTAGCAGGGCGGGGCACCAGTTGCCTGCAGTGGTAACTGGTTAATAATGACACATCCTACATTGTCTTCCTTCTATTTCCTTTCTTTGTTGAGGTCTCTTCAACCTCTGAAGTATGCTACTTACATCCGTGTCTCAGGTCTCCAGCTTTATATCTGGGGGGAAATAAGTAAAAGGAGATGGACTTGCGCCTTGGTTTCAGCAGATGCTGAGAGGTTGTCTTAAGTAAGCGATGGTGGCCTTGTAAACTCTCCAGGAAAGCCTTAGCTACTTGAATCATTGGTGCCTATCAGGATAGAGGAGAAATTAGGAATGAAAGGGGCTATGTGAGTGGCTTTGGGGGGTGAGATGTGAGCAAACATGAGAGATGCTTGCTGGGATGGAAGAAAGAAAAGTCACCTGACAGGCAGAATGGAGCCAAGAGGTCAGGTGAACATGAGGACTTTAGCAAATGGCCAGAAAGGTAAGTTTACTCCAGTAAAGGAATCAGTAGGCTGTCATAGATGGGAAAAGGAAGGCGTGCTGCAGAGCTGCTGGGCCAAGCTACTGTTGGAGGACCACCTGGTATGGCGGACGTACAAGCATCTCAGAACACTTGTGCTGGGGTTGCTGAAATCCATTCCAGTAGCTCTATGAAGTTGGAGGCAGAGACATACCCAGAGTACAAACCGGATGCCCCATTCTTATTCATCTTTTAAGCTTAGTGTTGGCAGGCTCTTGGGCTTTCAAGAGAACCTAGAGATCAGATGTTTTGTACAAAATTGCCTAGTTCTGTGATTAACAAGAGTATCAAATATGTTTTGTGGCCTGAATAATGTCTTCAGTCTGTCTCCAAGACTGATACTCAGAGACTTAGGATGAAGGAGCCCACAGATTTCAACACTGTGGACTTCTGTGGGCATTTCCAATGAGATTTTTCTTCAGGGAGAGTTGATGGCTTTGACTCCTGGAGATCAACATTTCAAGTATTTTGTCAGACTCTTACTATAGCTACAGGTCATGTAATATGGAACACTTCATTTGAGCCTGTGTGAGACTCATTCAAAATACCTGGAGATTAGATTTCACTCCAGCAATGAGTTTGGAGGAGCTACTTTGACTGGTTTTGAAGATCATTTTTGGCTCACTGGATTCTGCTTATATAGCTTCATCAAAAGCCAACAGTGAGACTGCTGTGAAAGGAATTTGAATTATCCATGGACTTGGCAAAGTGAAAGATCCTGTGTCTACTCACCGTGTACTCTGGGGGTATCCTGGCGCCAAACCCAAATGCTGGGAACATTTTGTCACTGAAATCAAAACAAGAGAAAAAATAAATTTCCTTATTTGTCTGATGAGGAAGAACCTGCATTTTACTTCACAAGATACACTGCTACACTGCAGGCTGGTTTATGCTTCTGGAGTACTGTGGTGGTGGAGAACAGCAATAGCAGACATGATTAACAATTAGGAAATAATTCCCTACATTCATTATAGTCATTAATACATAACTTTTCCCATTAAGTTTTAGCTAGATTTTACACCAAAGATTAAGATGGCCCCAGAGTTCACACACCACACCCTCACCCTGACTTTCTGTTTCCTTTGGAAAATGATTCTGTATTAGGCAATTGCTACAGTAGATTATGTTAGGAATTTCCATATAGATAACCTTCGACTTGCACAAGATCATTCTGCCATTAATGCCAGGCATCATGCATGGAAACCCTTGAATCTAAGGCGCTAGTACTGGAAGCCAAGCGTGGTGGCACAAGCCTATAGTCTCAGCACCCAGGAGGCTGAGGCAGGAGGATTGTTGGGAGTTCAAGACCTGGACTATAAAGGGAGCTCAAGGTCAGCCTGAGCTGCATAGTGAGACCCTATCTCAAAAAGACAGAAAAAAGAAGGCACTGGGAAATTATAAAGCTGGTTACCTGACATAGTGTAGTTTCCCTGTGTCTATCTCCTAATGGCATTCAAACATCTAAAATTACTTACATGCTTTCTCTTATTTCCTGGACTCAAAGGGACCTTGTCTTTTGTATTAACAACTTTACATCTCCAGTTCCATCTGTCCCTAATTGACTTCATTCCCACCTCTTGCACTGTACCTGTCATTGAATATGTGCTCAATAAGTTATCAATAATTAGATGATCCATGAGTTTAATCTTTCAGTTGTGTTCATGTAAATAAGTCTGAATTCTTATGAGAAGCCATGAGAGTCACATACAAGTCTCTTTTTTTTCTTATGTACTTTGGACTTTTTCTAATTTACTGATTCATGTGTATGGTGGCTTTACTCTGTTACTGCGAGTGGATGTAGAAGCAAATAATTAGCATGCATCGATGTATGCAAGGTGCTAAGATCATGCTAGGTCATGCACATGTTTATTTAATTGTCACACAATTCTGGAAGTGCCACTTACTCAATATGTCTACTTTGCAGATAAATACATGGAGTCTCAGAAAGGCTCTGTGGCCTAAAGTGATTTCCACACTACTTGTACTGCATGATTGTAAAGCCATGCCTTTTCTGTAACACCATTATGATTTAATGATCATGTGTAGTGTTACACTTGATCTCAGCCAAAAGGCTGAGAAGCGATTATTATGTGATTGCCTACTGGCAATTTTGGAAGCCAGGACTCTTGACTAGACAGTAGATAACACCCTCCTTAAGCAGACACACGTTGTCAGGGAGCTATTGCAGGGGACTTCTGGACTACTGCTCTTGTAGGTGACATGTCCTTCTTGGGCCATCTACCTTTTATTTCCTCTCCCATTGAAACACACAACTATGAGGTTTTTCTTAGACCAATACTTACATTTATTGGTTCATGATAGTCAGGAGGGAAAGGAACTCAGGACTCACTCCTGAACATCTTCTACAAGCAGAAGGGGACATTAATCCTCCCCCTGGCCTAGTTGACACAATCAACAAAACCACAGGCTCACCCCTCATCATCCAATTTAGAAGTCATTAGTCAGCAGTGGTGGCCTTGACAAAACTATCAAAATGCTATCAACTTGAAACACTTGCAGTTAGAGATGTAAGGAAGCCAGTATTCTTTGAAACTGCAGTTTAAATTCTCCTGAGAATCACCAGCTTCCTTTTCCTTCATTGTTGTGTTGATCCAGGCTTTGCTATGCATTGCATCTAGCATGTATTAGAGCAAGTATTAATGCTGATACGTAGAGATTCACAAGAGCTTGTACAAAATTAGCCACAGCCGCTATTGTCTGAGAAAATATACTTTTGGTCTTGGGAAATATTGAAATACTTTGCTTTGGCAATTCCTCCTTAACCAAAACAAGGGTGTGGGGGAAGGGAGAAACTTGTCAGCCAAGTTTAGGAAAAGATTCAACCTCTTTTATTTCAAAGATGGCTCAGAAGTAAAATCATAGAAATCTTGGAAGCACATTACGTTTTCTTTTCTTTTTCTTTTTTGATGACATCTAATATTCTCTCCATTTCTAATCACTAAACCAGTGTCTCAGTCTTAGTGATATTTCTTTTATTCCTTCTAAGTCACCCTTGGGGATTTCAAGTTTGCAGAACACGATGCACTGTTATGTAACTGAGTTTCCAGAGTACAAAGGTAGGGAAAATGCTTCACCTACAAGGGGAATAATTAATGAGCCAGGAGGGATGAATTCTCTGAAGTTAGCCAACACAAAGCCTCTGATTAATAAACACACTAAAGAAAAACTTCAAGCCTAAGCACCATAGATTTAAACATCCATTCTTATTGTTTTATAATAAAACCAAGCAGGAAAAGGTCTTATAAAAGATGAGAGGGCAAGTTGAGCTCAAAAGAAAGCATCAGGATGTCAAATTCTGACATGCCATATCACCAAGGAGTAAAGGCAGGATCTGTTACTGTCAGAATGAAATAGGGGGCCAGGGTAATAGTTCAGTGGAATAAGTGCTTGCCTGTCAAGCACAAGGTCCTGAGTTTGATCCCTGGTACCACCAAAGAAAAAAAAACAGAACGAAATAATATTAAATCTGATAAAGGAGCCCATGTCCTTCAATGGTAGTGAGTGTGCTGTCTTAGGAAATGACCACGTCAAATGATTTCCATATAGAAAATTCCTTTTAACTGACATTTTAGCCCAACTATTAAGAAAACTTTGAGGTGAAGCAAGAGGTTAACAAAAGCAAGGAAAAAAAAATCACTCCATAATCATAAGGACAAGAACACTAACTCAGAGCAAGGTGGTATTTCAGAGCACTGAGACATTTAATAAAGGCGAATCTCTAAAGTGGCCATCTTAAGATTAAGGAAAATGGAAATTCAAAGCCCTCTTGTTTTCTTATGAACGGACATCAATATTCAATTCCTCGTCTCCCACATGTACTTTCTGCTCACATTGATCTCCGTGAGTGTCTAGGAGGGAGCGGCTCACTCCGTTCGCACTCGCCCCTCACAGGTGCCATGTCTCCTCGCCCGCTGTGCATCTCCGCTGCCATGGCATCCTGCTTCGGAGACTGCAACTGCGCAGCACCAAATGCAAGAACAATTCTAAAGACGAACACGTCTGTCACTGGGAAACAAACGCTTTTGCGAGGTAGGTAGTGGACCACTGTCACTTTACAAACATTGTGGGAAGTGCCAAGTCAGCTGGGAGATCATTAAAAATGCATTTTGTTGGTTGATCATTATGTTTCTTTTGGTATATAAATTAGAATTGAAGGAAATGAGTAGTACTGCTGATCAAACTCTATTTTCATATTCATGTTTCTAAGATGAAGTTTTGTTAGCATTTTTCTTGACACCAGTAAAAACAAGTCATTCTAGACTTTCCTGTATGAGTGCTAAGTAGCTCTCGCCCATCAACATAGAAACTCACTGGGAAGACCCACCATTATCTACTTCAGTAAGTACTTCTTTCCACTTCTCACAGGTCATATGGTTCTTAAATATCATATATTTCCAACCTTGCTCTGAGTTAGTGTTCTTGTCCTTATGATTATGGAGTGATTTTTTTTTCCTTGCTTTTGTTAACCTCTTGCTTCACCTCAAAGTTTTCTTAATAGTTGGGCTAAAATGTCAGTTAAAAGGAATTTTCTATACGGAAATCATTTGACATGGTCATTTCCTAAGACAGCACACTCACTACCATTGAAGGACATGGGCTCCTTTATCAGATTTAATATTATTTCGTTCTGTTTTTTTTCTTTGGTGGTAAATACATATATTTACCACCAAAAGTTCCAAAATACATATATTTTTATACAGTGATTATAAGCTGTAATAATGCAACCTACAAGATATTCTTTTTCTTTTAAAAATAGATCCAGGGTCTTGTCATGCAGTTCAGACTCATAATGATACTCCTGTCTCAGCCTCCCCAAAGCTGGGATTACAAGCATGCACCACTCTGCTTGGTTTTGGGGCCGGCAAGGCACTTGTAGTGTTCTGGGGCCAGCACAGCATGTGATACCAGGGATGGAACCCGGGTCCTTCCACTTGCCAGGCAGGCGCTTAGACTGCTGAGCTATCTCTCCAGCCCCAACCTAGAAGATATTCTTAGTTACTTTGAATTTTTTCATCATAAAATCTTTGAAAGTAAAAATTAATTTTAAAGAGTATTCATGTTTTTATTGTAGAACTGTGTGATACAGTGATCAATAAAAGGATTTAAAATAAAATTTATTAAGTTACATTAGGATAAAATTCCATGGAGGAAAGAAAAGAGGAAATGAGTTGGTGAAAAAGAAACAATTGAAATTGTCATCTGAACTTAAGAATTTGTTCACCTATTTTTTCAAAGGATGACACTAGATATCAATAGCTGTGGTGTTTAGATTGTACTGGAAAGTCACTAGAGTCACATATGACGTTATTTTTTTAAAGTCAATATTCATAACACTAGAATTTTCATTCTTCATTACTATTTAAGCTTAAACTGAAGAAGGTCAAATTTCAATGAAAAATGTGTGAGGGCCACACATTTTTACAAAATTATTTTTAGGTGTGAATGAATAAAGCTTATTTAAAGATCATTGGTCCAAGATGACTTTTGGATCTGACACTGTTATTCCTTCTTCTCTGTGCTGTTTAGTTTCTAAAAGTAAATTTAGAAGATTAAGTAACGCCTGGCACTATTGCTGCTTACCACGGTAGAGCCTGTGTGAGCCAGCCACTTTAAATCCAGGCCTTGCAACTGTACGCGAGGAAGTGGGAAATGCACCTTCAACTTTCAGTCAAAGACACTAAGGCCCAGAGATTATAAATTTCCTAAGCAGAGGTGGCAGAGCTGGGATCTGAGCACTGGTTACCTGTCACTAGGGCCCATGCTCTTTCTATGCCCCTTGCTGACTTTGTCCTCCACAGCAGGCTGGTCTGGCCCATCCATGTTCTAATAACAAAAAGGAGTAGAACAGGTAGAATTCTGACCAGCCTAGAAACTGCTGTCCTGAAGACTCTCTCTGTGGCCACCCGCTTTCCTTTCTGCAGTTCCCATCATTATACAGGATAAGGCTGCCTTGGCCATGTTGGGCTGTTATCTATCTGTGTGTCTGTCTCTTCAGGGAGTCTGGGAACCACTTATTAGTGTTTCTGTCTTCATAGCACCACGCGAGGTGCCTGGCACTTAGTAGGTACACTGCAAAGGTCCCAATGGATTCATCTCTCCTAATGGAACTCTGACTTTCACCCCGAGATACCTATGAGAATAAATATATCCTGGTTAGAGTATGTACACCAGCCAGTTACATCACAGGCTCTGCAGGGTAGGTTGGGCAGTAGCATAGTTCAAGGTTCTCCAAATGGTTTCAATGTACAGCCGAAGCTGAGAACCACGTGTGGGCCTGGCAGTGCGGAGAAGGCAGCCCTGTGCTGGGACTCCACCCTCGGGTACTAGCCCAGTGCTCTATACTTGAAAGCATGTTTTACGTTGGGCATTCAGTGCGAGCCCTAGACCCTGGCACAGTACCTAGTACATTGTGAAGGAAGGCTCCTTCCTTAGTCTCTGGGGTTCTTGTCTCCTCCTGAGTTGGCCACCTCTATAAACTAGCAATCTGTACTTCCAAGCAGTCTTTTCAGCTTTAATACTCTCTTAACAGTGCATTAGAAAACGCTTTTTAATACAGGACCCTGGCATTGTCAGGAGATGTTGACTTGAGCCTTTTACAGCTCAGCATATTAATATGGCTTTACTTTTTATACCTCATTTTTATATTTTTCTCCTGGATGGTTAAGACCAAGATAAAGCAAGACCTACATAACAAGAGATGCAACTTTTGTATGTGATGAGGTCATTCAAGTCCCCTCAGTATTTACCCTGAAACCCTTTACCGGATAACCCACTATTATTATGGACTAGTGGACTATATTGGATTATTTTCCTGAACTCATGCACCTACGATATTTAAATGGCAATAGAATACCCATCTCTGACAAAACTAAACAAAAAAAAAAAGGAGATGCAAATGAAGGACCATTTTGTATCTGTATATACACAATAGGATAGCTATACAGCTACTTTCTCTTAGTTAAATTAATGGAAAGATTTGTACTAATAGTGTTTGGACAAGATGTCATGCCTGCCTCTTGTACTATGAATAACCGCTATGAAGACAACAATATGCAATGTATTAATTATTGAAACTGTCCTACTGATCAGTTTTGAAATTGTCTCATTGCTATTTGTTTCTCAATAAAATTAATAAAACATAAATAAATTAAAAAAATAGAGGACACTCTGGGTTGTCAGAGGGTCACATTTTTGCTGGCCTCAAGGAGAGAATGTCACCTGGGCCTTAAGCAGTGTAAGGAACCAAGATGCTTACAGGAGCTGGGGAAGTTCTTCATCTGGCAGGGGCACACGAGCTTGTGTGGGCCAGTATGCGCATGTGCCATGCGCATACGTGTTTGGTTGTGTGCATGTGCATAAGCATCAGGGTACTTGGGGACGGAGGGCAGGAAGTACAGGGAGAAGCCCTTCTTCTAGAGGCTGCAGGATAGCACAGGCAGGTAAGGACTGTCTTTGGGCTTGAAGACCAGCTATTTGCAGAGATCTCCCTTCTAGGCCACAGAGAGGCGAGCTTCGTGCATTTTTCAAGCTGTTCTACTTCATGGATCATCTCATAACGACCCCGTAGCGATGGCTGAACAAGGCAGCAGGAAAACCCTTGGCTGTCAGAGGCGCAGAGGGATTTCTAAGGCTCATGGGCTCAGGAACCTCAGTGCTCTTGCGGGGTGGGGAATGACGCCTTCTGTCGGTTTTATTCAAGTGTTTCTTTTTAAGCATCAAGCTCACTGACTTTGATGCTAGAATAAATTAATTCCTGAGCCCAGACTTGAAATTTCCTGACTCTGCCTGTCTATTATCTATCCACCCACACAAAGGGAAAACTACAGAACCTTGTCAGCTTTCAAATGAACAGCTTGCATTTCACATTCTTCTAGGGAGACTTTTAAAAGACTGTCAAGGTTTTCCATCCCCCTTTTCTTCCTTAGCACTTGCCCCTTTCAATGTTGAGCTGCCTTTTGTCACATAAATATGTATATTGTTCCTCTGGGCTGCAGAGAGTTGATTTTCTTGGAGAGCATAACTTCAGACTTGCCGTATTACAATTTTAAAAAGTGTCATTTACAGTAATTCTTTGTGCAACTGCTAAAATGTCTGATCACATTTTTATAGTGAATCTGCCTTTTTGAAGGAATACAAAATGCTCTCCAGACTTTGTCTGGTTTCTATTCTATAGGACAAGTTTTATCAGATGTACACGTCACTATGACTACAGGAGGTGAGCTTTCTGTGTGAAGCACCAGGAAACAGAGCTTCCCAGTGCAGGGCATCTTACAAGTGCTGCTCAGGACAGAAGCATCCAGGTGACTCAGCAGACCTCCCACAGAACATGAGAGAGCTCTGAGCCAAGAGATCTCACTTCAGGACAAATCTCCAGTCTTCTCTGTGGAATTTATTATTGGACAGTCTTCTCTACAGATTTAGAGGCATACATGTTTACCTATTTTATCTTTTCATTTTTGTTTGTTTGTCTTTTGAGATGTTGTGCTATGTGGCCCAGGCTGGTCTCTAATTCCTGGATTCACATGATCCTCCTATTTCAGCCTCCTGAATAGATGAGGGTATAGGCATATAACACTGTGCTGGGAAAACTTTTATTTTTAAATACGCATTTCAGGACTTACAAATTTGGCATCCTGAAAACATCCCCTCCCTTCCTTACCCCTACAGATACACACATTATTATAATTAGATTGCTAATATGTATATGTCTGTATGAGAGGAGACAGAGGGAGAGAAGTACTGCTGTTATGTCTCAGGGAAATTTGGACACATTTCAGAAATAATGGAGGTGCAGTTGGTCAATTTTCTGTCCATAGCACAACTTTCTGTGTACCATGAACTTTTTTAGGAGTTCTTTCTGTGTCAGACCCTCCAGAAGTCGGAGATGGAACTCACGTTATCTTCACTGCCTGTGTCTCAAGGTTAAGTATAGGAAGTGTCACTTTAACAGGTAATTAAAAATGACTACTGACTGCGATGTGTATGTGTGTGTGTGTGTGTGTGTGTGTTTGTGTAGAGGAGGGAAAGTGCCGACAGGAGTCCGGGTGTTTGGTGTTCTTTGGTTTCGTTGGACCTGTGAATTTATTTCCTCACTGCCTTCATGTCCCATTTGATGTACTGGTAATGACCAGGCCGACTCCAGATGCGCCAGCAGACAGGAGTACGGTCATCAAGGTATGCTGCTTCCCATAGGGTATACAGGGGTTTTAAGATCATTAATTAAAATATGAGAAAGGACAGAAATCACACTGCTGTACAAAATTCTTGTGAAACCTGGAGGGTCTTGCTGCATTCTTCATTTTCCTTGCTTTAAAGGTCAGTTAGTTGCTGCTCATTGCTACCTAGGCCTGTTTGCATATGCTTATATTCACACTGACTTTACCTTAAAAAGCTTTCTTCAGCGAACAGCTGAGCTCTTTTACTTTTATGTGGAAGTGGAAAAAGCAGAATAAATTTACTTTAATGTAAATTATATGGAATCAGTTCTTACAGAGAATTCTCTTCATGGGAAAGGTCAATATTTATCATCAACAAAAATAAATAATATTGACCTATTCATATATATATATATATATATATATATATATATATATATATATCACACACCACCCCCACACACAGATGCGCACGCACGCATGCACACACACACGCACGCGCGCACGCACTTGCATGGCTGCACAGATATGAACCTTGGTGGACATCACTGCTAGTTACCAATAGTTGTGCATCTCCAGTGGGTCACCTGTGCCTCAGATCTGAGTGTGGGAAACTCAGGGCTGCTTGAAAGCTGTGGGCGATGCTTAGCAAGCCCGGCGCTCCCTTGTCAGCCTCACAAGCCAGAGCCGGCCCTCTCCCCTACCGTGCACGCTCCTGCCAGGCGCGCTGTGCCAAGAATCCTAAGCGACGGCCGCCCGACGTCTCGGGCCCTCTGCGCTCCTGGTGGGGCGGCACAAAGTGCTGTCAGCCTGCTTTTCTCTCCAAGACTTGGGGCCGCTGTGTGGTCGCTGTCTTACAGTGGGACCTCGCTAGCTGGGTGAGAGAGTGTGGGCCTTGTTTACTCTGAATTTTGGGCATCTGATTTGTCCCTGCAGTGTGGCCAGAAGGCCGCTGTGTGTCCCTATCTGTGGCTGCATCTTTCTGACAATAAAGTGACGGATCCTCAAAAAATAAAAAAGAACATTGAGAAAGTATTTTGATCGCTAAGCATGGCCCAGGATCAGATTCCACAGATGTGGAGAGGATGACATGCCTGGGACAAGATTTTATTCTGCTCCTTGTGAGTCTTTGCATTAGAAGTTGCTGGCTTTAATTTCCATGCTTCTGCCAAAGGTCTGATATCTAAGTCTACTTGAAAGGAGCTAAGGCTCCAGCTGATTTGAAGTCTCTTACCTGTCATAGTCTTGGCAAATCTCCCCCACAGCCACCAAGGCCTTCAGGTACTCATTGGGCTGGTAAGGGTGGATATAATGCAGGGAACAGCTGTTTCGGGGGTCCCCATTTGAGGCAGTGAAGTCTATAGCTACCTGGAAGAGAAAAAAAGGACATGTGTAGTTAAAGCAAATGCATCTTTCAGGGATTGTGATGAGCCATGAGGCATGACCTGAGATGGGAAAAGGCAGTCCATTACATCCTGCCAATATGAAAAGAAATCGAAGACATTGCTTAGCTTTTTGTCAAAACAGTTATGGATTTACTTGAGGCCATTTCTGCAATGTTCAATGACCCTCTCTTGAGACCTCCCTTCTCCCTGTCCAAAACAGAACACGAGACTAACATGCAGGTTAGAGACGCCCGCCACTGGGGCAGCAAGAGTAAGAAGAGAACACGCCAATTTTGCAGTTCACTAGGAAAAGACTGCTGCATTCCCTGGGCAGAACAATTCCATTTCCGAAACACAGACTCCTCCTCCAAACCATGTTCTGTGCTGAGGACAGAGTCTTCATAATAAGCCATTTTCCTATTTCCATGAATGGCCAGTTGTGCGAGATATGTTCAGGTATTTTCTGCAAGGAGTGACTCTACATAAGGCATTCAGCGTTGGAGTTTCTGTTCCGTTCCTGCTTCTACCACAGAGTGGGTGCTTGAAAAGCTTGATTTTGTGAGTGGGAAGTAGAGAGGGAAATTGTCATCTTGCCACCAAATGATCATTATCTTTCAGCTTCTTAAGTTTTTCTGACCCAAATAAAGGTTGACTCACAGAACATTTCTTGACAATGGCAACAACAAAAACATGCTTCACTCTGAGAGTATCAAAATGAGAAGGAGCATTTTTTTTGTGATTTCAAGTAGCAGTACCCCTTAAATAAAAGTTGACCCTGCAAAAACCTTTCAAAAACTGCTGAAGCTTGGGCAGAGGGGTTAAGATGAGAAGTGATAGAAGAAGGAAATTTTCTTCTGGGCACAGAAGAATACATTCACCTGCTTAGTAATGTCAGAAAGGCTCTATTTTCTGATATGATGCTGAGGATCATAAGGTAGGAAATGTTATTTGTGTTATATTTTGAAAGTTCCATTATAATAAATAATAGAATGTCTTACTGGATTTATTAAAATGGAACATTACTTCTGGAAGGATGCAGAAGGGATGTGGGCCTTACCTCCTTGTACTGGGGATTGAACCCAGGGTCTTGTACATCCTAGGCAAGTGTTTTGCATTGAACTACAGTCCTTGAGCAGCATCTTGTTAAGTTGCCTAGACTGGAATCAAACTTGTGACCCTTTTGCCTCAGCATAGGGTAGCAACATTTGTCCATGCTCTTAAAAGGTAAAGCTACTGGGATGAAATTTTACCTGTGCCCAACACAGGAGCCTTGCAATTAGGTAAAAAGTGACTGGAGAAGAAGAGCAGTGGGCTAACTCACATACAGACTCTTTTGCTTTTGGGAAGTTTTTCATCACCAATGTTGTTTTCCTTTTCTTCCTCATCCCCCTCAAGGTTAGGGTTGAAAATTATGACCCAGCTGTTTTCCACAAGGGACAAGTAGAGCACTAACAGTATGTGAAAAGGAAGGCCGGGGGAAGGAAAACTAAGACCACCCTGAACCGGGGATGCCTGATTTGGCATAAGGAAGAAAAGAAGAGCAGAGCTCTTGTCTGTGCCAGGCTCTGCGCCAGCTGCCTTGCAGGTCTTATGTTTTCATCTTCATGAAGCTTCTACAAGGTAAATGCTATTCTTTTTTTGTTGATGGCATAGTGGTGCCTACAGGTGATGAGTTTACACAGGTAGTAGGGAGTAGGGCTGGATTTAAACACAACTATATACTGGATCCAAAGACTGTCCCTCACTATTGTAGCATTGTACGCCTAAAACAATGTGCATGTTTCTAGCCCCGGCTTCTCATGAGTACAACAATTCCCATAAAAATGATTTGGCTTAGAGGTAGAAAGACCAGCTGGAAGACAACAATAATAATTTAGGGAAGAATGACCTTCAGTGGACAGTTCTTTGGGACTAAAACAGCTGCAAGAGTCAGAGAAAGACAATAAGAACTGGTGTGTGTGTGTGTGTGTGTGTGTGTGTGTACCTATGTGATAGTGGGAAGATTTGCCACTGAGAATGAGTAGAGGTTAGGTCTTAGGCAATTACATGAGATGGGCTTTGTCCTGAAGGCCACAATCAATTCACTAGAAAAAGGAAGGAAGATAATAACGGTCCCTTTAATCAAGGATGAAGGATTAGGAATGGGGAGGGACTGACGTGTGTTTTGCACACAAGAAGGCATACCAGATTGAGCAAACAATTAAACATTAACTTCCTTTCAATAAACCTTAATTTTTTCTTGTCTTTCTTAGTTTTTATTTATAATTTATTCTAAATAGAGCATAATAATAGATAAGACATTAGAAACAACACACATTTCAAAGTACAAGACGGAAGGCATTCGGACACGGCTGTACTTTCTTAGATTACAGATAGTGGTAAAGTGAAAATTTTGAACATTCGCTACTACTTTCAAGAAACTGATAGTGGGTCAGCCAGATAGCTCCATGGATTAAAACCCTGCTTAAACAGACACAGGGATCAGGGGTTCCATCTTTGGCCTGCGGTGCCGGCCCCGCCCCTGGGGTGCACTGAGACTGAGATTGAGGCTGGGTGTGGTGGTCCTGTGTAACAAGACCCTATAGAAGCTGTACTAAATATAGGAAAACAAAAACAAAAAATGATAGAAATTAGTAAATTTGATGATGATAACAATATGCAATATAGCAATCATTGTTAATTTTCTATTCTTGTTTTGAAATTGTATACCATTTGCATTGTTCAAAATTGCTTTGTTTCTGTTTTTGTTCTTGGTATTTCCTTTTAGTTTTTTCTCTTCAATAAAGTAAAGTAAAATAAAATAAAACAAAAAGAAGGAGGTATAAAGTACCCTGTTATCCACTCATGAGGACCTGACTAGACAGAGGTCAAAATGCACACAGATAATCGCAGGAAAATGTCTCTAAGGAAATCTCAAGAGCCATTTGAGAGATGGAGTTTGGGGAGATCATGTGCAGGGGTCTCCTTGGTATGCTACTAAGCCCAACCCACGAAACTCCACTCTTAGTCTCTTTCTCCTGATGAGACGCACGTAGGGCCATTGGCACCTCACACTCACATCTGTGGTATTTGGAAGGCAAGGCAATGCTAGGAAAGCCAGGAATAAAGGCATTCCCTTCTCTCCTGGAAGAAAGTATTCAAAGCACTGGGAAAGTCTGGAGAGTATGAAGAGGTTGCACGGACATCCCCTCACTTCTATTCTAATAGGGTCAATCACCACTAAATGTTTATAATTGTTTTGTTTATCTTTTTTTTTTTAAATTCATTTATTTATTACAGTGTCTTGCTACACATCACGGATTCTTTTTTTGTGGGGGGGGGGCGTCAGCTCAGCCTGCCCTGGGAGGAGGGGCTGGCATGGCATGTGGTGCTGGGGCTCGAACCGCGGTCCCTGAGAGGCGCTTTAGACCGCTGAGCTATCTTGCCAGCCCTGTTTATCTTTTTTTGAGACAGGACCATGCTATGCAATTCAGACTGACCTTGAGTTCACTCTGTAACCCAGGCTGATCTCAAACTCACAACAATCCTCCTGCCTCAGCCTCTTGAGTGCTGAGACTCTCAGCAGGTGCTACAATGCATGGAAAAATGCTCATATTTTCATTATGACTTTTGTTGCAATGCTGGGGATTCAAGGTACATGGTAGGCAAGCTGTCTCTCACTGAGCTATATCCTAAAACCCCAGTATTTAATCATTAATAACAACTGTCAGTGACCCATTCACTCTATGATTCCCTTAATCATAGATCACCACAGAAGACATCATACCTATGCTTTAAAAAATCTGTCTTGGGCTACGGAGATAGCTTGGCAGACTAAGCACCTGCCTGGTGAGCACAAGGATGCAGGTTCAGTGCCTGGTACTGCATACCATGCCAACTCCAGAACGCTGGGCATGCCAAGCCAGCCACTGAAACCGGGTGTGCTGGTGCATGCCTGTAATCCCAGTGCTGGGGAGGCTGAGATAGGAGGATCACTTTGAGTCTAAGCTGTGTAGTGAGACCCTGTACCAAAATAAATAACCTTTAAAAATTAAAAAAAAAAAATCTTTGCCATGTGCTAGCTACCTGACAGGGACTCCTGAAGTGTCAGGGGTGATACGTGATGACTCTCACTGCTGTCTTGATGCAGAGCTAGAGAATGAAATCAGGTGCTGGAGACCCGAGGGGGACGTCCATGGAGAAGCATGAAAGGACGGTAATTAAGCCTCTTGTGCTGCCTAAGTAAAAGCAAGGCCCTCTAGGCCTTCCGCCACCAGTGGCAGAACTGGCGTGCAGTCCATCACCCAGACGGGTGTGTCATGATGCCCAGAAAGACGTGTCTCGTGTCGGAAGCCTGCGCTGATTTGGGCCAGAATGTTTTCCCGATAATTTTAAACACATCACAGGTGAGGACTGGGGTGTGCCTCTAGTGTAAGTTGAAGAAGGCACTCATCCTTCGATGACCCTAAACCTGCACGATCCTGAGAGCGAACTCTCTGTGAAATTCACATCGAAGGTGCCTCTTCTGCCTTCTTCCCATCCTGGCCTGTTAGGCTGTTTCATTTTTATTAAGCGCTCCTCATCAGGCTTAGAGGAATTCTTTTTCAACAAATGAGGGAAAGGTGGGGATGATACTGAGAAAGGGACTGAGAAGGGGCATGTGACCGGAGATGCTAAGCGTAGAGAGTGAATAGGATTTTGGTGACATTTAATGTAGAACCGAATGTCAGCTAGGGAAAAGGGGCAATTCTTCCTATGGGGATAGAGGAGCAAAATATATTTGTAGGACAACAGAACAAGGTGAAGGCTGGGTTAAAATTGGGCTCCCTGGCATATTGTGCTGCATAGACTGACAAACCTGCTTGTGGAAAAAAAAAAAATACAAGGTCTACTTTTTTCCTACAGGCAGGCCTCTGAGGTTTCTGTTTCCTACCCATGAGAGGGGCTCCTGTGCCCACAGCAATCAGAGAGGGTATTTCAGTGCAGGACAGTCCAGTATGGGACTGGGGCAAGTATAGGCTTCAAATATTAACTGTTGTAAAAGGAAATAAATGACTGATCTTACCACCAAGCCTTTTCTATAGTTCTGATGGTTCATAGTTTTTTCCTCATGTGACTGGATAGTAGAAAGCAGTCTTAGGTACAGCTAAAAGGCTTTTATTCCTGGCCAGTGGTGGTTTCTGAAGTCTCCATAACAAAGTTGGACATAAAATATATGTCTTCACAAGGTGGCCTTGCACCAGGAATTCTCTGTGCTCTTTAAAGTTAGCATTAGGGGAGAGGGAATAGATTGAAAGGTTATATTTATTTTAGAAGCAACAGGGAGGCAGTGAATGATGGGATAAAGTTGAGAAACAAGAGCAAGAAAAGGACTGAAAAATGCCAGCTCGTGGAGGTGGCTGCTGACGCCTGGGTCCTGTGAACCTGCAGAAACACCACGCTTTCATTTTCTGATATGAAGCATTTATGAAAACCTGTGGTTCTGGCATGTGCTCCAGTATTCTCAGCAAGCAGCCCAAGAACAGGCATCTATTGCTTTTTGCTTCTGCCCAGGAGGCTGCTCTCATTATTAAGTGGAGCTGTGGAGTAGCTCAGCAAAAGTTTGTAAAATAAGAATGCAAAACGCTCCCTCCGTGCCTCCAAGTCCCCAGCGCCTGGCTGTTCCTAGGGCAAGGCAGAAGGCAAACGGCAGATGCACGGTCTTGGTCATTCTTAACTTCACACGTGAAATCACCCCGCTGCCTGAGCCCTTCCCTTCACAATGTCCTCGGGAGCCTCTTGGAAGTTTTCCAAGGGAGGCTTCCACCGGTGCTTTGTTAGTTGCTGAATCTCTTCTTTGGAGTCAGACATTTTTGATGTCACATTCTGGAGTAGATTTTTTTTTAAAAGCACACTTTGGACTTAGAAAACACACTTTTGAGAAGGGCATACTGTATACTATAGACCATTTCTTACATGATAGGCTAAATTCTTATTGTTCTCTGCTTCCAAAAAATTTCATAATGGGGTTGTGCAAAGGAATATAGAAAAAGACCACTGAGCTCGCATGGTTCGCTTCCTGGAAATGGCAAAGGACTTGCCTTGCTGTGCCTTGTGTCCTGCTTTTGCCTAGAGGTTCAGCAGCAGGGCTCACTCTTATTTCTCAGAGTCCATCTGTGATTAATCTAGGATATAACATTATTAAAAAAACTGTAGTAGGGCCCAGCTGGCACTGACACTTGGCTGGACCCACCCACAACAGAGCAGGAGGACCTGAGAACTACATATCCCACACCAGCCAGTACTGATACACACCCAACCTTACATCCGGCCCAGAGGAATGAGAAGACACGCTGCTAGTTTCCAGCTGATGACGTTACCCCTTGGGGGCTCCACCAGTGCCAACAGGGCCCAAGAGCTGCATGCCCCACTTGGTGTCCCTTGGTTCTCCACAACGCAGGGCAACAGAGTTGACAATCAATAGATCAATCTGATCTACAAAGACATCATCAGCACCCAGGAGGAGAGTTTAGCTGCAGGGCCAAAGTGACACCCTTCCACAGTGGTGGTGTGAGACACAGCCTTGGGAGGTAGGCTTGGAAAGGGTGCGCGCTAAGTAGGGATCTCCTAGAACTTACGGGGAACTCCAGGGCTCAGATCAGGAGGATCACGGGCCTGAGCTCTGTTGTGAGAGGCCAGGGTCAATAGGGGCGAGCAAACTGTTGAAGGAGCAGTCCTGAAGAAGAGAGCATTCAGTCTAGTAATACATTTAAGTTCTGACTCGGCTGCAGTTTATAGAAGTAAATGACGATGCCAGCACAACTTCATAAGTGAAAAGCCTCTACAATTAAAATCACATAACTCTGCAAAACAAAACTGAACAGGACCTCAGAACATGGAATGATATCCCTCTTTCCGGATAGATAGAAATAACATAAACAAAATCGCTATGCTTCCAAAACTAATTTACAGATTTAATGTAATCCCCTCAAAATATCAATGTTATTTGTCACAGAGGTAGAGAAAAACTCCTCAAATTTATATGAAATCAGAAAAGAGCCAGAATAGCAAAGGCAATCCTAAGTAACAACAGCAATGCAGGTAGCACTGGAATCCTGACTGAAAGTTACAGTATAGTATAAAGCTACAGTGATTAAAAAAGCATTGCATAAAAAAGCTTAAAAGTCCAAAGAGATATCAGTATAATAAGTGCTTGTCTGGCAAGCACAAGGTCCTGAGTTCAATCCCTGGTACTGCCAAAAAAAAAAAAAAAAAAAAAAAAAGCCTGGTACAGGCACAAAAACAGGCATGTGGATTACTAGAACAGAACATAAGAAGAAGAAACTGGGCCAGTGAGATGGCTCAGTGGGCTAAGAGCCTTTTTGGCAAACGCAGGCCCAGGCTTCAGTCCCTGGCACCACATGCTACACCATCCCTGCCGCTGGGAATGCTGGGCTGGCCACCAAGACTGGGTGTGGAGGTGCATGCTTGCAACCCCAGTGCTGCGGAGGCTAGAAACAGGAGGATCGCTACAAGTCCAAGATGTGTAGTGAAACCTTGTACCAAATACATTAACAGAACAAAAAGATGAAAAGAAGCAGAAATAGCCTCTGCAAAATACTGCTACTGAATCTTTGATAAAGGGGCCAAAAACATACACTAGAAGAAAGAGAACTTCTATAATGGATGATGGTAGGAGAACTGGATGTGCACCTGCAGGAGATGAAGCTACACCCCTGTATCCCACCAAAATGGATCAAAACTACAAATGTCAGAGCAGAGACACTTATTCTGCTGGAAGATCAAATGAATAGTACTCTCAAAGACAAAGGTGCAGGCAAAGACCTTTTGAGAAGAACCCTAATGGCACAAGAAAGAAACCGCAAATGGAGTTAAATCTTCTGCATAGCAAAGGAAGCAACTGACAGGTGAAGAGACCATACAAAGGGAATTATTTTAGCCAGCCATTCCATAGAGGACTGACATCAAGAATGCATAAAAAATTCAAATTATTAGGCCTCCCGAAACAAAAGGGAGATAAACTGGAAGCATTTATAGGTAAATGGATGCAACTTGAGAACATAATGTTAAATGAAGTAAGTCAGAAACACTAGCTCAAATAGGACATGGTTTCTTTTATATGAGAAATGAGAATGATACAGACAGACAGACAGACAGAGCCAGAGTAAAATAGAGGAGAGATGAAGAAAGACTTGAGAGAAGTTCAAATATTTTCCCAAATTACGTATTTTGTTGTCTCAACAATATTTCAATATGTGTGTTAATCTGTATCATTTATTCTAGTAGTTTATTTTAGTTCAATGAAAATTATGTTATTTTATGTTGGTTTCTTTTTTTGTACGAATCTTTGTGCTTTATGTCTTATAGTCTACTTCTAATATAATGATATACAGTATACTAATTTACATTCTTATTCTCTTATTATTTTGTTAGGAAACTTTATTTTTTCATAAAAATAATTTAAACTGAGATATGGTATAGACATAAGATTCAATAAGTGCATTAGAGTTAGAGAAGATTTTCCAGGGGAACCTTTAATACATAATCTAATTTTCAGGCTTGAGGTCTGTCTGCGAGAAGCTACATTAAGCTTATTTTATCATATTATACTATTAAACATAGACCATAAAATCAGATGCGAAAGACTATCATCTTCGATTTCTTAGAAATTACAAGTTGAACAAATTTGTCATCTGAAAACAAGGAGAAAAAAACGTTTCTCAGGCTTCCTCTCGCCTGGTAAACCCTTTAGCCTTCCTATCTATAGCCATTTTACATGCACCCTCTTTATGCACTCAGCGCTGCTATAGCAAAATGCCATCGACTGGGTAATCTGAAGATTTCTTTGGCTCGTGGCTCTGGGGGCTGTGTCTGCTGAGGGACATGGTGCTACGCCGACCCACGGCAGGAGGCAGAGAGAGGACGCCGGGGTGTGCTCAGACTCGGGCCCTTTCGTACCAGTGCAGCTCCCTCGGCCCGGCAGAATCTTCACTGCCTAAACACGCCCCTTAGCTCCCACCCCAGCACTGTAGCTTTTGAAACAAAGTTCCCAACGCGCGTTTTCTGGGGAACATACTCAGACTACAGTGAGTGTATGTATTTGTTTTTACATGGTTCTTACCACACATTAGCTCTACTTGTTTTTTTTTTTTTTTCTCAAGCAGGCCATAAATATGGTTTCATCATATTACATAAACCATGTAATTATAATTTAAAATGGCTTTAACATAGTCCATTTAAATGAAGTGCTGTAGCTTACATAGACATTATCGTATCGTGCATTTGAGGTGGTTACAGCTTGAAAATCTGTGTCATAAGGAACAGTTTTATGTCATCTCTAAAAGCAATAGCTTTCAAAGGAAACTTTTATTTAATTCTTCTACCATTTTTTTTCCAAGCACCTTATGGTGTCTGTTCCTCCTGGGCTGCCTATAATTTTGTATTTTGTGTAAGAAATTCTAGTATGTGATTTTATTTTTAGCTTGGGTGCCATGTGGCCAGGCCAGTCTCACTGTAAAGTCTTGGTTTCAGCACCACTCGTCTCCTCCAAGGCCGTGCTGCCAGCCTTGTTCAATAGCTCTCATGAACTGAGGATTCATATAAGGCAGAGTCATCCTCAGGAAGCCCTTGACTCCCCAAAGATTCTGTACAAAGCTTGGCATGTATTTTCTAAGTGAGAGAATAAAGACCATTTAGCAGATTTTCAAATGTTTCAGTGACCAAAACATGAGTAAGAATCATTGACCAGGGCTCTTTTTAGCATCTTTTATCACTTTCCTTCAACCAGGGCTTTTTTAAAATTTAATTTATTTTTATTTTTCTGTCTTTGGCTAGATTTCTAGCCAAAACTTTCTTTCACTGAATCCTCAAATTTTCATCCTCCTTTTTCTTTACTCTTTCCTTTGCTGTAAGCCTTTTGCTTTTTAAAAATTTTTATTTGATACAGAGTCTTGCTTCACAGCTCAGACTTGGAGTGATCCTCCTGTCTCAGCCTCCCCAGCACTGGGATTATAGGCATGCACCACCATGCCCAGTTTCAGTGGTGGGCTTGCCCCTGGGCTGGCACAGCATGCAGTTCCAGGTATTGAAGCTAGGTCCTTGCACTTGCCAGGTAGACACTGAGACTATCAGGGCTATCTCTCTGGCTTGTAAGTCTTCTTGAATGAATAGTTATACCTATGTTGGGGTGTCTCCCCTATCTCATTCTGTTGAAATAGTTCTTTTGAAAATAATATATTCCCATAGGCATTTGAGTTGCTCTCTTTTCCTAGACTTTCTGCTTCTCTACTATCTGTTCTCTCTGTCTGTCTGTCTATCTCTCTGTCTCTGTCTCTCTGTCTCTGTCTGTCTCTGACTCTCTCTGTCTCTGTCTCTCTCTCTTTCTCTGTGGTGGGCCGAGGGCAGGGCTGGCATGGCATTTGGTAATGGAGACTGAACTTCGGTCCCCTGCACCTTTCTAAGCTTGCCTAAGCAGGCACTTTAGACCACTGAGCTGTCTCACAGCCCTAATGTCTGTTTCCTTGCTTCTTTCCCTGCTACCAAGTGGAGCTCCTCTTCAGTTTCCTGTCCTCAGGACCTTTGTCTTTCTGTATTCTTCTTTTTGGCCTTTGTATTCACACTTATGTATGTATAAGTCTAACTTTTTCTTGAAAGATTTTGTTCATATTTGCAAGTGTTTCTCCGCCGGCTTACCGGAAAGCATTTGCAATGCGCGGAACCAGATTCATCCTCTTGAATGAAGCTTTTCTTGACTTGCACCTCTCCATGGCCAGACTGGTGTGTTCTGCTTACCAGGCACAAAATCGTCAAGTTTTCCTGAACTTGGGCTCCTCCTTTGCTTTCCACGTCCTCACGGTGCCATTGGCTGTGGCCTCTCTGTGCCTTCCTGCGGCAGCTCCTCCATTGCTGATGCACTGGGTCCATCTGTCCCCGACTGGCCTCGCTGGGCTTTAGGCTCTTCACGGTCCATCTTCCATGCTCCTTCATCAGTGCTGTGCGTCACATGTGCCCAGGTAACTGAAGCTCATGCCTGCTGCTTCAATGGCAGTTCATGATGTTTGGAACATTCCATTGTCTACCAGATTAAGTCAGAATAAATCCCCTAAAGTTCTGCTTCCAAAACGCTCTGTAACACACTCCCCTAAATATGTCCTGCTTATTTACATTCCCATGAGTGAGGTATCATTGCGTACATGAACATAGTAAGTCCATGGGGTTGTTTTAAAAACAAAATCCCAGTATCCTTTAGTCATCCAATTTGTTCTTTTCCTTAAAAGTTATCTTCCATTGAAAGTTTAGAGTTCAGTGGACTATAATTCAACAAAAACATTTTGAGCAGCCTGATGTCCAAAGAGAAACTTTTAGGTTAAACTGGAAGCACCAGCATGCATCAAACCTTCTCCTAGTGCTGTCACTACACTGGTGACAATCTGTACAAGAAATAAAGACCTCGTTCACAAGAGGTAGCTGAAGAGAGCTTAACAAGACGGCAGTGCTCAAATGTGCATGAAGGGGCAAGGAGGCAGCCTAAGAAGGTGGCCGGAAGAAGAGGTTAGTGGAGCCTGCAAGAGAACTATCTGCAGGACGGGCCCCCTGGTGGGAACAATGGCGAACTTCAGGGAAATGCAAAAACACATCCTGGAGAGCTCCAAGCTGGCAGAATGAGAAGCACATCAAGTTCTTTCACCTCATAATTGACCTTTAACGGAAGCCTTTCCCGACCAAAAACTGAGAGCAAGAGTCTCTGACTAGTGGCTCCAAGGAGGTCAGCTCCTAGAAGACAGAGGGGAGAGGTGAGGAAAGGGAGTGGACCTAAAGGAGGAAACGGAAAGCAGCCAGAACTCTATCACTTCTGGCTCCTGAAGGTCCTTCTGCAGGGAGACAGAAAGCTTGTGTTGTCTCCGGAGCCGCAGGTGATACTGTGTACTAACGGGGGGCTCAGCCCTGGAAGGCTCAGCAGTGCAACTGCTTCATTGAAACTCCACCCCGACCCTGTGCCCTCTGTCCATCTCCATGCCAAGAAGCTTGTTCCTCCTCACTTCTCATCTCTCCTCATTTCTCTTCCATGTTGCCAAACAGTTTCAATAAAACTACTTAGCAGAAAGCCAACACTTCCAGACCAAGTTTAGTGATGCACTAATTTTTATTGACTGTTTTCATTATAACTTATAATTTACATTATCTTTTACTGCTCGGGCAATAAAGAAATTTATGATGAAAGAGCTGACTTAACTTTGAAAGAAAATGACATTGAAGTGATTATTCTGATATCTTTAACAGAACGCTCAAAATAGAACACCTAGTAATCCCTGTCTGAGTCTGCAACCTAAAGTCCTACAGGTAGAAGGGCACCATGGCAAGGACTGTTGATGGCCTGTCCGTTCTCTTCTGCATTTATGGGTATAGCATATTCTGTTTCTCATTCTTTGCTCCAGAATGTTCTCCCTACCCACACCCCTCGCAGGTCTATTAGTGGGCTGGGACCAGGGGCTGCTGGGGACAAACACTGTGGTGTTACTTTCCCGGGGGCAGAAAGTCAGCAAAGTGAGAAAGAAAAGAACCAAGGAGAAGCAATCAGAGGCCATGGGGTTACCCAAGCATCAGGAAGTGAAGCTTTGGGGTTAAAATTCCCAGTATTTTTTTGGATCTTATTCTTTGCAGTCCAAGTCTAAGGGCAAAGCAAACTCTTGAAGGTTGAACAAAGAGTTATTCAAGAGTATAGGATCTACAGAATCTAAAACAAACTGAAATCAATAGAGCTTTCCTTTGAAAAACCTATAAATAGTTTTCTGAAATCACTCCTTTGCCTAACATCTTGAGAAACTATTTGCAGGAGCTCTCCTTTATGACATTGCTTGCTTCCCTGCTTCCATCTGAACAGAACCAGAGCAGCAGTGATCCCGCAGGACAGCTGGTGTTAGGTGTGTGCGCCACAGTGAGTGTTCGCCCCCTCTCTGAGGCCATCCCACATATAAGAGGGTGGGGTGGCTGCAACATTAGGGAAAGGTAAGCTACAAAGAAGTGAGCAAATGATTAGCTCCTGGAAGAACTCAAGGTAAAGAAGCAAAATCCTGAGCAGAGAGTACAGGTAGGATTTCCTGAGATGAGAGCAGAGAGCAGTGCCCTGGCAAAGGAGACGTGGGCCTGTCAAGGGACCACTGCCTCAGTCTCTCGGAGCTCCCCCATTTAGTGTATTAGTTATCACTGTCCTTGGTACAGCAATACATTTTGTTAGGTACAAAAAATTAAACCCATTTGCCATGCCTTCTTCATATGTTTGGGCCAGTCTAGGAACTAAACAGGGCTTTGCTTCATGAGCTCCAGCCTGTAAAATGGGAAACGTCTACTGCACACATTGCGCGTCTCTTGTTTACACCCGTGTTGCTTTCTTGTGGTTTGGATTTCAGCACATCTGTCCTTTGTCTTCTGAGTATGTTTTTGCTGGAGGTCGCACCTGCCCAAACTGAGGAATTTTCTTGACCCTAAGCGGGGAAGATAAGCTCTTTCAAGGCACCTGGACTCACAAGCTTGATGTGGCTGGTACTTTAAAAACTGTGATTGTAGCCACCCAAACACACATGAGGAATATGCAGACTGCATCCTGGAGAAAAGACTCAAGCCACCTGCTGAGATGAGACACCCTGTGTTTCTCAGCCTTATTTCAATCTGATTCTCCAGTCTTTAGAATTCAGCTTTTCGTGACCTGGTAAAATGGTTGGATGACTTAACCTCGGTATGACATTTGTGCTTCTGTTCTGCTCGCAAGAACGCAGCCAAGGTGTTTGCCTTAGCTTGGAAGAACTTACCACAATAGCTCTTCTTCTGCCCATTCTTCTCACCAGGCCATGGGAAGATGTCTTCAAACCTCATAGTTACTCAAAGAATGGGAAATATTTGAGGGTTCTGCAAAGTGCCTGGGGTTGAGTGGCACCAATTTTCTGATGCGATGCTGAGAACCACATTCGTTGGAGAAAACAAGAGAATGAACTCAGTTTGAACACATGACTTCATACAGTATTCCAGCGATGAGTTGGTCAAAGCCCAGTGAGGGCTGAGCTTTAATAGACTTGCACCTTCAGGCTCCCAAACCTAGTGCCCTCCACCCCTTACTCCCTGAAAAAGAACAAATATGGAGCAACTTACTGTAAACTGGATTTGACAGCCGCCCATGATGTAGTCCAAGAAGGAGTGCATCTTATGGATCTGTGTCAGAGGACAGAAAACTAAATTAACAACTGCAAGATCTGTTTCTTTACGTGTTGAAGGGCTAAACTTGGCAGATAGGCTGCTATACTAGAGGAGAAGGCAGAGAAAGGACAAAAGGGGCCAGAGGATTTTGTTTCATCATAAGAGAGAAATAAAGCAAGGCCAATAAATACCAACAGGTCTGCAAAGGCCACAAATACCCATCTCTGGGCACCCCTGTCTCTTGGTTCACACTTCATTCTAATCAACTTCCATCTCCGAGGTGAGACCAAAGCCATGATGTCCAGAGTCACTACTGCTGAGGAACAGTAGTGCCCCATTCTTTAGTCTTTCTTGCCTACGCCTGTATTTAAGTCCTGGTAACATTCTTAATATGTAGAGTTTGGCTTTCAGGTACAACTACATGAAAAATCTTTGATTGACAATTTTCAGCTAGTTACTTCATCCCCTGCCACGAACAATAATAGTAGCATTTACTGAGTGCTTTCTATATACTGGCCACTTAATATCCTGCATCCCATTTAATTGTAAGAATAATACTATGATTGGGTATAATTATCCATTTATGGAGGAGAAAACTGAAGCTAAGATCGCATAGTAAGTGGCGGACTTGAGATGCATACAATGGAAATCTGGACTGGACAGTTCACCCTTTTACTTCTACAGTGGGAGCCGATACGGCTGCTGCTTTCTGCCAATACCCATTGTCTGTATTCTCATGTACCCTACTGGTTTCTAGTCTTCATTTCTGCTTCTTTGTGATTCTGCTACTTAGTTGGGGACATTCATTTCGTCACCAAGCACTCATTAACCCCAAACTATAACTAGGTGCTGGAGAAACGGTAGCGACAGCAGCAGACACAGAGGCTGCAGTCGTAGACCTCAGGGTCCGGCTCCTGCTACCTGGACAGACAGTAACTTCTTCCTTCGCTGACCAGATTCCATCTGATGCTTAGGGACATTTCTCAGAATCATGTAACTCTGGTCTCTAAAGATGCCACCTTCAGGTGACATGTACCTACAGGAGACTTTTCTCAGGGTTGCTGCTCAATTAGGCCTCTGAATAGTGCCTGCTCTTGGGCTTCCTTAGGCTAATGCGTGCCTGACAGCATTAAGGAAAAATGAACTGGAAGTGAGTGAGTCACAGTGGCTCTTGTCACCTTGAGGAGACAGATAGCCATTGAATTGGCTCATTCAGATTTTTTTCTCCTGCTCCTCTGGCACAAAGATGACTACATGGCTGATGTGAACATGCCCAGGGTTGGATCTGTGCAGGTAAGGCGAATGACACAAGACAAAGCCTCTGTAAGAACAGTTTGTTATTCACAGCTTCTCGAATAATAGGAAGCTGCCACACAACAGAGCAGAGCTACATGGGAAATACCAGGATCACTTAAGAAGCAAGAGTAAGGGAAAAGTTTGGCTAAAAGGCTTTGTGTGGTTTTCATAGAAAGGAATGGGTGAGTCCAGGTAAGCAGCTAAGATGTTTTAGGACTGGAAGCTTTTGAATTATTTCCGTAGGTTTTGAGCCGCACAGGTGGTATCCAGTGTTTGATACTTGGTCCCCAATGTGGTATAAAGCAGAGCAGTAACAGGCTTGGTATGTGAGCTTTTAGTGAAGGGGATATGCTAGGAGGCCAGTTCTTTGCTTTCTGGGCATTAGTAAAGCACAGGAGAAGGAGCACCTCCACAAATACACAGGCCCCAAGATGTCAGAGCATCAAAATATAGAGGAAAAAATTACGATTAATGGTCCTGGATGGCCATGATAACACATTGTCCCTCAGTCCCAGTGAGTGATTCATGGGTGGACATGCTTGCAAGCCAGATGGGTCAGTCTTCCTTTACTATTCCGTTATCTAAGGAAGTGGTCCCGCAGCTTTTGGATGTCATGGAAAGATCAGTGTGGCAGAAGGACTCTGAGATACACACACAGTCATTCTCCAATTTATGATGACTTTATTTATTTTGTTCTTTATGATGAAGGTCTGAAAGTGGCATGAATTCAGTAAAACCATTCCTCAGACTTGGGCTGTACAATGTAGCAGTTTCCCAGTGCTGGATAGCAGGAGAGAGCCCAGTTTCCTGATGGCCACATGGCCAGTATTTGAGTGTACTGTACTGTTAAGCTATATTTAGTAATTTATGTATACTGAATGCAGTTTTGACTTACTATGAGTTTAATGGTATGCAACCTCATGATAAATTGAGGAGCATCTCTCTGGGTGTGTGTGTGTGTCTGTCTCTGACTCTGTCTCAGTGTGCGCACGCGCGAGTACGCACATGTGTGTGTGTGTGTGTGTGTGTGTAATCTGGATGACATTTAAGCTCTGTGTAGTGGAGTCAGACAGACACAGGCTAATAGCTCTGTAATTTAGTTCTTGTTTCTGCCACTTGTGTGACTGTGAGCTGCCTATATTACCTCAGATGAAGGTGGAAAATCTCAGGGTTGTGATAAAAGTTAAACAGTGTATAATAATTATTCTCACACAATAGGTACTCAGTAAAAGCAGAATTGCTCTTGGATGGGATTTATAAAGCTCATTCATTAACAAGTAGGATTCTCTACAAATTTGAGCCACTTAGGAGGGATTTTCTGGCTTCTTCAATGCTCTTCCATGGTCTTGCCTACAGATTACACTTCCAGCATGAGTGAGAACTGCATACAACACACCGAACAGTGCAGCAAGTGCTCAGTGGGTGTCTAGAAATGTTGGCTGCCCCGGTGAGGTCCTCCTCTGGCACTGCCCTCGTGGAGGAGATCCAGATCTGCGACCAGGGACCTCTTGTCTTAAGGAGCAAGATTGTCCTTGGGGGCAGGACAATGGTATTAGATTCTCAGCTCCAAGACCACCTCTGCTTACATTCCTGTTCAATAGTCACCACTAATACATAGAATTTCTGATTTTTATTTTTAAAAGATCACTTTTTTGTGACACTCTCTCCCTGTGACCACTCAACCTAAATGCTTTTTTATTTTGAGGCAGAGTTTGGGTATATAGCCCAGGATGGCCTTGGTCTATGGCAATCCTCCTGCCTCAGCCTTCTGAGCACTGGGATTATTCCTATAATGTGCTTCTGTGCCCAGCTTTTTCAAATTTTTTTACTTGTTTATGGTGCAAATATTTACAATTTTTTTTGAGGAATTTGTGCATATATCAATATATCTTGACCATTTTTTATTCCCCTCACTGCCTTTTCCTCCCTTCCGCTGTTCCCTTTCCCGTCAGGGGAACTTCCTGTGAGTGACCCTCCTGTCACAGCTGGGTTTGGCACATACCTTACACTGATTCAGGATCACAATGCCAGAGTTTTTGTAATTCTTCTTCTTGGCTTTGTACTTGGGGTTGATGCACTCCCACTGCACCTGCAAGAGGAGCAGCCAGAGCGTGAGTGCCTGCCCTGGGGAGCTCGCGTCATTTCATGAGGCCAAGCCCCTGGCTGCTGCTGTGGTGTAGCACACTGGGGGCTGATGAGGGGCCCTAGCTGGCGAGCCCTGCATCTAGGGCTGGCAAGAAATGGAGAGAGATTCTGACCTCAGGTTGCCTGGTTCAACTTCTAGTGCTTTGGTCAACTCCTCTGTAAAATGGGGCTACTAAGGACAGCTATCTCTGGATTATTATCATGGGAATTCAATGACTGTTCCTATGATAATAAGACAGGAACAATGAAGTGGCACAGGGGAGCAAAGGCCTGGAGATAGGCAGCGGACACACAGAGGGGGACATCTTCGCAGTCTCTGCTGCTGCTGCACACGCGCCTGAGAGCTGAGTGGGCAGGATGTGGAACAGAAAAGGCGTGTCTCAAGCAAACTGTTGACCTGGAAATTGGAAATCATAACTGTTCTTTTTAAACAGGAAGTTTTGGATAACTGATTGCTCAGTAGCAGATTACACAGTAGATTCTTCTCACTGACAGAGTACCATCAGGGACCGAGTAACTACTTAATGGTTTGGAAGAGGGAGATCTGTACAGGCCAAGAGGCCTCTATACCTTTTTAAAATCTCAGATTCTTTGATGAAGAAAAGAAAAGTCAAAACAATTCTGAAATCAGAACATCTCCAGAAGTACTTTCTAAAAAGCCACTCCTTTCTCTCCTCTTCCCTTTTCCTCCCCTCTCCTCTTCTTCCTCCTCCTCCTTCTCTTACTTCTCCTCCTTCCCTTCCTCCTCCTCTTCTCCTTTATCCAACTATGATCTCTTCAAGAGAAGAGAACTTTCTAAAAGGTCTCCGCTCTGCTGCCCCTCCCTTCAGCTCCATCAGGCTGTGGACTCCAAGATAAGAATGACAAATACCTTAAGTTGAGTCCCCTGAGAGGAAAATTCTTAGGAAAGGGTAAAATCCAAGGCAGGTCATCTGGAAGGTAATACCAGGAAGCACCCATGGAGGAGTGGGGAACTGGAGTGGACAGCCAAGCAAGGGCCCATTATGAAGTCTGCTACTGTGGTGGACAATGAATGATACTTCTTCTAGCAACCCCTGGCAAGCTCTATGAAACACAAACCCCAGAGTTCTCCCACCTTAAGGGTAAGGCAGCAGTTGTTTGTTGAGGGGAACCACCTGAACAGTGTGAGACCTCCTGAGAGCAGGCGCTTCCTGTGTGCCTTGGATACAGGCGAGGGAGGCCCCGGCAGCCAGTAAAAGCTCTCAGGCAGAGATTCAGGTACTGCGACTGGAAGATGGGAGGCAAGTACTGCATGGGCAGAGGGCAGCTGGCGCGGTCAGGCCCTGACGACAAGGGATGTGCGTCTGACAGAAACATAGGGTTCAGGTATCGGGGTAGGGGCAGTGTTGTGTGTCTGTGGTACGCGGTTGTGTTTGGGCCCATGTCTTGCTGTCAAAGATGAAAGAGTGAAATTATGGAACTATAGGAAAACCTGGTGCCTCTAAGAAAAATTGGATGGATTCAAACAATTTCTCGAAAGTGCTCAGTGTGTTACCAATGTTATTAAGTCACATAAATGTGCATGTGGGGACAATATTACTGTTAACAGCCAGGTTTTTGGAGTGTTGGCTCGGTGCTCATTTAACCTTCACAAAATCCTGTGAAGTAGGGATGATCCCCCCCGCCCTAGGTGAGAAGGGTGAGACATCAAAAAATTAAATTGCTCTTCTAAGACTACACAACTAAATTAGAAAAATTCACATCTGAGTCCTTCATTTTACTGACCGAGAACTATCATTTGGGGACAGGGCTGGAACAAAATTGTCCCCACCCACCCCGCAGCCTCTATACTTCAGTTTCATAGTTTTCCAGGTAGCAGTAGCTCCTGTTCTAGTTTTGGTTGCTTTGTCTCCTAGAAATGCTTGGTCCCTGTGAGGCACATTGTAAGAACCAAGCCCCAGCTGACGGCCATTCTGCCTCCGTACTTCCTGCTTGCCTAAACGCTGTGAGCCCTAGACCAGCAGAGATCAGGGCCTGGCATTCTGGGCAGGGCCCTGACGATCAGGGCCTGCTGATGGAGCAAGCCTGCCTCCCCGTCCTGGCTGCCGCGTCTGAGCTTCTGCTTGCCCTGACAGCGTCTTGACCAAGGCCACGCAACGCTGTAGTTGGGTCTGTGCACAAGACAGCACCGCACATTGAAGTTCTGTCTTTGTCATTTGTAGCTGAGTGCTAAGGATGGGTCACAGAGAAGGTTGGGGCCATGGGCTGCTGTGTACCTGCTTCCCTTCCATTGCGCCTCTCATCTCCTTGAATGTTGAGGTGAATTCTCCAATGAAGTCGTGCTTTCCATTGGAGTCCCAGTCCCACACTATGCACTGAAAAAAAAAAAAAAAAAAAAAAAAAAAGAATTATCTTCTTAAAGGGAAGATTAAGAATGCTGCCCAATAGCTGAAGGCAATCTGAACTTGATGAGAAAAAGCACAAGAAAGGTGGTCTGAGAGAAACGCCCAGGACTGTGGGTCTGTGGCACGTGGGAAACAGCATACCCTGTGATTCTACAGCCCTTTACTTGGCCTTTGTGGCAAAAATCCCTAAACAAATTTGTGATGCTCTTGGGATTATAGCAGTGTGCCCATTTTTCAGATAAGACCAGGGGCTGGGTAGATGGCTCAGTAGAATAAGCGTAGGGCCTCAGTTCAATCCCTGGTTCTGCCAAAAAAACAAAAGATTCACCCTAGGGAACCTACACATTAGCTCAGTTGTTTAAGTGACTGATTAAACGAAGCAATCAGGATGCTGTGGTTCCATCCCCAGATCCTCAAGCCTTTCCAGACCTGCCCTGAAGGCCTCCTGAGCCAGCCAAAAATAAGAGAATCAGATAAGACCAGTAAGACCCATAGACAAAAGTGTTTGCCAGTAAGACCATCTAGTGAATGAAAACTGGAGATCTCAAAGCAGTTGTCCTGCCTCCGGGTCTGGTGCTCTGCCCCCATCACAGAGGATGTCGCTGGTTTAGCGCTGCAACCCGATGCCTGATTACCTGACCTGTGGCTTCCACAATGAGCAGCTTCCGTTAGCGATTCAGGTGGGGTCACATTGATCACACTTTTTTCTTCCTTTCTGACAATGAACAGCAATGCCAACAAAATGAGTAAGAAGGCAAAAAAGTGAAGCCTTTACCTATGTGAAAATGGACAGAAGATGGTGACCAGTAAGCACACTGGTAAATATCATGCATCCATCATCTTCTTGTCATTTGTCATCATCTGTAAGCTGTGACTTCACTTTTAACAAAGCTCCTTTCCTACTTGGGCAGAGCACTGTGGCTAGGGCTCAATCCCCAGCCTGCCGTGCTGGCCCCGCCCATAGGGCATGCCGAGACTGGGCGTGGTGGTGCAGGCTTGTAATCTCAGCTCTTGGGAGGCTGAAAACAGGAGAATCACTAGGAGTCTGATCTACGTACTAGATCCTGTAGACCCTGTCCTAAACACAGAAAGAAAAAAAAAAGAAAGCTCCTTCTAGAATTGTTAAGACCAGCTTCGGTGCATCCCAGCAATGCTTCGTGTATGTGCTGCCGCGTGGAACGTGGTGAACCCGGCAGCGGTGCCCCTGTGTGGTCACATGTCTACAGGCAGAGGAAGCTCAGTATCCTCCTTTGCAAGGTGAAGATTTGAGTAAGGTCTCAAGCACTGCAGATGCCACTTCTCCCCTGTAAACCAGGGACTGAGTGCAGCAGCGAAGTCACACACATCAATACAGATCAGGGCGGCAAGAGGGCTTTTCACTCGGAAATTCCCCCTGTAATATCAGTGAGCTAAGAGACCAAGAGGCAGCCTGCTCTTTCCTCCAGGTACAGATCCTACTGTCTGAAAACTTGACTGCAAGTCTGTTCCCAGATGATGCGGGATGCCTACTTCAGAGAAATAGAAGGCAGGATTAAAGAACAGGATGAGTTTTAAATAAAGAAAGCTTATTACAGCCAAAGTCATATTGCCAAAAGTGATAGGATGTGCGTTCAAAAAGAAAAAAGACCATTTTGAGGGAGATTAATAGAAAAGTGTCTTTTACTGTGATAAAAATTTTAATTTAAAAATTCACCATGCTTTTCAATCACACCCATTGATCACATTTTCAAAGAACTTCCTGTCAAATAAAAACATTACGGTCTATTCTATGCGCTGTATTCACAGGATCTGGTATTGTGTGACTTGCGGATCTTCTTCCAAGTCAAAATGATCCTAAAAGCTAAATATTTTGAAGCCACCCAGGACATCAAGGCAGCAAAAAGAGCAGGACTAGGGACTCGCACAAAGCAAGACTGCAAGAGCTGCTTCCGAAAGTGGCAGAGTGACAGGGCGAGGGTGTTGAGGGTGAGAAGGAGCGCTCTGAGCGGGCCTCGTGGCCGCGGGTCTCTCACTACAATGCATCTGCAAAATCTGAACATTCGGGGGGTGGGGGGCAGGAAAAAAGAAAAAGAAATAAAATCTGAACATTCACCGTGTTGCTTGATCACACCTTGAACGTCCAAAATGAAGCACGACTTCCTCTGAAATGTATTTCTGTCGACTTATTTAGCTATATGTCGATTTATTTTTGATCATGGTGGATTCCAGCAACACGCATCCGGTTGCTCCAAATTGCCGGTCACCGTCCCTAGTGCCTCCCACCACCAGAGCATCCTCTTCACCGCTTGGCCCGGCTGTGGCTCGACACGAGCACCTCTCCCTGAGCACCGCTCCTTCCTAGCCTGGGCTGCTGCGCTCGCTCCTTCCTGTTTCCTGGCTTCATGCCTGTGGTCACCAACTGTGCTAATCACCTGCCTTGAATAAAACTGAATAGTTAGCAGGTCTTCAAGGTATTTTATGATAGGATGCCCCCATATCTCCAAATTTAAAATCTATGCTTAGGATATTTTAAAGTGTTTTAAAATGTTATGTCGGTAGAAATGAAGAGCATCTGTTGAGTTTTTCCTTTCTTTTGAGGCATTTTAAAGAAAAATTGATTTCTTAGCTTCTGTCCCTAGAGAAGTTGTTAAATAATTCTTTTTGCCAAGAAAAGATTAATAAATATTGCAGTGAGGAAAGAGTGAAGCAGAATAGAAATTAAACAAAGGCAGTCAGGGTGTTCAGATGAAAAGTAATGGTGGAGCGGTAACTAGAGAAGCAGAGGTGAGATGCAGGGATACGGGTTAAGGAGAAATTAGGCAATGCTTCACCAGAGGGCTGAAGATGGGCTGCTCCGCTGTGAGTCTCTTCTTAAAAGTCGTGCCTGCAGTATATAAAAGGTATGTGTGTTTAGGAAGGCAGCTAGGCTCACCACTACACCGTCAGCTCACACTGTATCTGTTTTAGAGAATGGGTGGTTTTTTACTCCTTTGATACCTTCTTCCTACTCTGCTAAGGGTTTTGAATGACTCCAAAAGCCCCTAAGTCAAGGAGTTGGTCTACAGCCTGCAGCAGGAGTAGAGATAGTGGCCCTTCAGGAGGGGGGCCGAGGGGGAGGAAGTGAGTCCCGAGGACACGTTCTTAAAGGAAACATGGGGGACTCCACTCTCTTCTTCCTTTCTCTCTGCTTCCTTCTCTGCCATGTGCTCCTGCGGGGTGTGATGTACTGCTGCAGCGCAAAGCAGTAGGTCAGCTGACCATGGACTGAGACCCCTGAAAATGTGAGCCAAAAGACACTGTGGCTCTAAGTTGTTGTCTCAGACATTTTGGCACAAGTGACAGTGTCTCAAGTTACTTTCTCTCAATGCTGGAACAAAATACCTGGCACCCAACATTAAGGAAAGAAAGGCTTATTCAGCTCAGTTTGCTGAGGTTTCAGTCTATGCTTAGCTGGCTACAAAGCTGAGTGGCACAAGGAAGAGGGCAGCAGTGCATGGTGGTGGAAAACTGCAAGACAGCAAGAGCCAAAAGGGAGGAGCAGCAGCAGCAGGGACAGAGCTAGAAGCAGAGAGCAAGCCTCTCTCCCTTTCTTACAGTGTGTGCAGGTTGTGTGCCCCAGGGCAGGTGTAGCACTCACAGCCATAATCCCGGCCTCTCGAAGCCACCCCATGACTGTATGAGGCTTTAGGGAGACAACCAGACACAAACCATGGCAGACAGAAAATGAACACAGGGTCCAGTACTGGGGTAGGAGAAAGTAAGAGAGAGGGAAGAAAGCTTGGAAACTGTCGTATCCCATCCCTTCCATTAATTCTGAGACACCAGTGAATACCTACCCACAAGAACACTGTGAGCATGACCACATGGAACACAAAAGGGAAGGCCACGTCCATGCTTCAGAGCCAAGCAGGCCCGAGGGCGGTGTGAGCCGGCCCACACCATGGCTGCAGGCTGAGTGGGAGCAGGAGTGTGGAGCGAAGGCTCAACAGGAGAGCCCTGGGAGTGGATCTCCATGGGAACACCGAGAAAGGCTTTTGACTTTTTCAGCAACATGCAGCTGACTTCAAGTTCTTCCATTTAGAGTTTAAAAGAAACTTTGACCATAGAAAATCAGATAGTTACAATTAAAACTCAGAATTATCACTCTGTTTATGCTTTTTGGTCATATTATATGTATACTCAGTTGGCAGATGCCGTAAGTAAATTACTATCATTTGAAGGTCTGAAAATTCTTTTGGCCAATAAACTGACCCTGGAGTTTATAAAGTTAATTTAGAAGTTTATGACTAAATACACCTGTTTTTCCTCACAATCACATAGGAGGATTGTACTTCTTTGTCCCTTTGGGTTGGGCAGTGGCCATGTGGCTTGCACTGGAGAGTGGAATAAGGGGAAAACCAACACTTTCAGAAGGAAGATTTGAGAGCTGGAGCGTGATCCGCAGGTCTCCTCCTCCCACGCCTTGCTGAGCAGCTCAGTAGCTGTCCGGAGGCCCTCAGTGAATGGACTGTCATGGCCTTGTGTAAATTCAAGAAATAAACCACTGTGCCTTCAGCCCCTGAGATTACCACAGCATATCAGGACCCATTAACTTTAATTGTCACCTTGACTTGATTAAGAGAATCCAGGAGAGACGTCTGCGTCATGTGGAGACCTCTTGCATCAGTGGGCAGAGAGAGCAGCGTGCTTCTCGAGACCCACGCTTCCTAACGTTGCCCTGAGTGAATCCAGACGGAATGCTTGAACCTGTACTCAGAGACCTACTTTTGTACGTATGGGAGGAGGAAATACAAAGGCAAAGGGGGTAGATGCAAGTAAGAGAAAGGGAGGGAAGCCCCCTAGACATTCTCCCGTCTCCACGAAGAGTGGGGTGGGGCCCCGTCCCTCAGGAGAAGGGCTTGGATTGTGCCAGTCCTTCTTTGCTCTCTCTTAAGTTTCCCTCATGCTCAGTTTAGTCATTCTCCCTCCTGCACCTGCCAACCACAACACCCAGGGTGTTTGTAATTGTTCTCCAGCTGAAGGAGAAAGCCAGGGACCACGGAGCCTCCTGAGCCAGAAGAGTCACCCTTGACAGTGCGCCCTGGGGGCCTCCTCAGCAGACACCACAGCTTGCACAAACCCTGCTTCTTCAGGCTGCTGGCATTTCCCATCACTGCAGTGGCAGGATTTTTTTTCTTTTTTTGACCTTTCTCAGAAGGGATCCCCAAGGAAGGAAGGCACCGTGAAGCAGACAAACAAAAAACACTGCCTCCCCTGCTCTTTGCCACAAAGCTGAAATATGACAGCTCTGATGGGGCTGACAGAGGAGCGCATCTTGGTGAGGAGTAAACAGATCAACCACCCTGCAGAAAAACAGGCTGAGGCAGAGTTCCTGGGGCGAATCCACGCAGAGGCCTTGACACATCTGTGAGAGCTCTGTGTCCTGAAGTTCTCTCCAAGCCGGAAATACTTTGAAAATTCTTGTGTTTTAGGGAGGAGTTTGGGGGCAGAACTTTAAAATGTTGAACTTCAGCTGAGGATGTGCTCAGCTCCCTCAGTTTACAGAAGAGGAAGGTGACAGAAGAGGCAGCACTTCTGCCAGTTTGCCCTGAAACCACGGCCACCTGAGCAGCAAGTTGTAATAGTTAAGCAGCTTGTGGTGCTCACTGTATGCTGGAAATTGCTCTGAGCACTGCCCGTGCACCCAGCTTGGACCCTCACATGTGGAAGAGTGAAGTTGGACCCTTATCACGTTTCAACTCATCATAGTTCAATGATATAAACATAGGGCCTCAAACTACACAGTTCAAAGAAAACACAAAAGCTTCTTGTCACTCACCTTGACAATGGCACCTTAAATCTGACCCAAAAGCATGGATACTTTCAGTTTCTCACTCAAGAGAAACAGCTCGATATTGACCCATGTGTGTCTGATTTATCTCACTTATGAGTATGATCCCAAGGTGCTCATACTTATTATAAATGCCTCAAATTTATCCTTATGACTGAATAGTACTCAAGAAAAACCACTTTTTTTTTTAAATCTAGTCATTGGTTGATAGGCATTTGGTTTTCCCCCCCAAGATTTAGCTTCTACAGACTGTACCACTATAAACATGAGTGCGTACATATCATTAATTCTTTTGGGAAGATACGAAGAAAGTGAATAGCTGGGTTGGGTGGGACTTCTAGTCCTAGTGATAGATATTGTGAAACAGGAAAAAATTATTCAAAAAGAAAGAGGCATAAGGGTGGAATGATGAATGAGAAATGACAAAATAGAAACGAAGCTTTCTAAGTAAGGAGGTGAGGGAAATGGGGAGGGAAAGAGGAACTAAAACATGCCACGCACAGGTACATGTTCCCTAAGATGAATACGATCATTACGTATATCTAAGTTGTACCAATAAACTTAATAAATATAACGAAAGTGATAAAAAAGCATAAGCAACAGAAAAAAAGTAGACAAGTAGGACTATATCAAGCTAAAATGCTTCTGCATAGCAAAGGGTAAAGTAATCAATGGAATGAAGATGCAGAGAATATTTGAAAATCATGTATCTTATAAAGGTAAGAATTGGCTGACAAGCTCTGGGAGGGCCAGACAGTCTAGTGAAAGGCCTCCAGAGCAGAACCAGGGCTTCCCTGACCAAGAGGAGAGTCTGTCCGTGGGCTGTAGCTTCTGCTTCTGCCCAGGAATCCCCAGGCTGTCCTTCCTGAAGGCCTGTCCTTAGATTTCAGACTCGCCTCACCAGGTTGTCAAGAATCTCATTAGCCAATCCCTTGAAATAAATCTCTTAATGTAGATATATTCTTCTGCTTCAGTTTCTTAGATGGACAGTGACAGAAACAACCTTCTTCTTCACCTCCCTCACTATACAGGGAGCTGTAAATACAACAGGAGGTTTTTAAGAGCAGTTTCCACAAAAGATCAGGTTTTACATGGGCCAAGAGAACAGAGGAAGAGACTGCTGCAGCAGGGGCCCCATAGTGAAGGCTCAGGCCTCTGATGGGTGAGTTCATTCCCATGCCTGGTGCAGGGTGTTTCTTGGAAGCTAAAGGTGAAGAGAGGGTGGACACAACAGCATTAGGGATATCTGAATGTCATGAAGGCCACTAACATCCTCACACTTAGGTATCCATGTAATACAGGGCAGCAGTGGAGCAAATTATGGCACTGAAATCTTTGAGATCCATCTATATGACTTCCCTAGTCCTATAGATTAATGCTTCCTGACATTCTGATATAATGAAAGCAGAGAAGCACCCCCAGCCAGCCCTGTGGGCTGCAGAAGGTGGGGGGTCAGGCATGGAAGCCAAAACAAACCTGTGACTTGCGGATGACCACGTCCCGGAGCTGTTCGAGATCTGGGAAGAATAATTAAAGGGCTGGCTTTAGGGTACCAGGGGTCTTGCTTTAGCTGATGGAGCTGGATCAAGTAAAATTCAGGTGCCAATTTTAAGAACTTTTGTAGCTATAGACAATGTTTTAATTCCAGACCAGAGCTCACAAGTCAGGCTGTGAAGTCATCCACTGCCCACTGCCCATGCCTGGCCTGTGCTCATTTTCTGACTCTGTCCTCAAGAGAACATATGGTGTGTTGAGGGCTTTAACCTCCAGGGCTGTGGGACAGAGCCCTGGACCCTGGTAGGACTAGACCACTTTTATTATCAGGAGCTTGTGTCTAGGCTGGTGGGGCTTGTGCTGACCCAGAAGCTAGAAGCTAGAAGCATAAACAGAAGCCCAAACATTCTGCAGACTTGGGTCAGCATCATCTACATTAATCTCTCCTTTTAGTCTTGCTCCATCCATCCATTCTGGACTCTGGCTATAGACTTTGCTACTTGTATTTTTAAAAATCTGTTCTCAATGTACACACAAATAGTTTATCAGGTATAATGTAGCAGGAATTTTTCTGATTACGAGGATAAAGAAAGGACTGAGATCTTTCTCTGAAGGCGCTAATGAGAGAGTGAACACTAGCATTTATTACAGGAGTACTTATCAAAATGGCTTAGGAATTTAGTATTCATAGAAGAGCTTATTAAATTTCAGATTTCCAGGCCCTACCTCCAAAGACTCTGATTCAGATGGCTGGAGTGGGCCACAAAAATCTAGCTTTGAAAGAAGAAGCTCATGAATTTAGATGCATTTGGTCTCTAGACAGTGAAAAGTAGTAGGCAGAAAATCCAAGAAGCCACCGTCTATGACTATGGTGGCAGTAATTACAGTTATATCCTGCCACAAGTCTGTATCTCCAACAGAACCAAAGCCCGACTACAGACAGAAAACAACATTCAGGGGTGACCCTGGACCTTAATGATCATTCAGTAAGTATTGCTGTAAGTACCTATTGTTGATACCAGCAAACAAAACCCTAAAGCATTACACATGAAGCCAGACTTCATGGGCGACGCACAGGTCTGGTGTCCATGAGGAGTCCCAGTGAGTGTCACAGGCTCCCAAATGCTTGTCTACACAGTTTAACTTCGAATCTCACTCCACTTTCAGGAAGACTGAAGCCCTCATGGTTGAGTGCAGGGACTAGGAAGGCAGCAGTGACAATGACTCAGGACTCGAGCTTTCAGTGAAGTGCTGTCCTCATTAGCAGAGTCAGCCTGCCCTGGCCCAACTCGTACCATACACTTGGGCCAGCTTTACAGGTGTGAGAGTTATCTGACAACCTCGGATTAGATCTGGAGATAGACAAGTAGTCAGCTCAGAAAACTTGTTTACATGAATTGCAAACGTGAATACAATCTCTAGTTGGTGTACAGGTATTCCAGTCCATTAAATATGTCAGGTTAGTTGGTTGTTGGGAGCATAATGATATAACTTTTTCTGAGAGATGCAGGAATGTTTATTAATAATCCTCAGTTCCAGATACCATGCTGTGCACATCACACGTGCCCATTGTCAGAAGATAAAATTACAACACATGTAAAGATTTTAATTGCTTGTAATTCTAGATTCAGGCAACACTTCTTTCCATAAAATAGAATAAATGCTCCTATGTGCTGAGCAGAGGAGATTGGTTCTAAGGACAGAAAAGGTCTGGAGACGTCAGAAACAGAGAACAAAGCAGCCTGGCCAAGCAAGAACTGGGAGAGAGAGGACAGAGGGTTAGCTATCACCAGGCTACTCCAGGTTACTTTTTTCCAATGAGGATGAAAGCATGGGAGATTCATTATCATGCCAATTAAGCTGGCCTGCTTAGAATTTGACCAGTATTTCTCTGTCTTGTGAATTTTTTAAAATTTAATTTATTTTTTATTCATTTTAATGAGGAAAAAATAAAATAGCAATGAAGGTCGCAAAACAGGTTAGTAGGACAGTTACAATAATTGATACACTGCTTTGTTGTCTTTGTAGTAGTTATTCAGAGGACAAGATGCAGACATGATGTCGTGTCTAAAACAATATTGTACAAACTTTTCTTCTCAATGAATGAACTAAGAGAAAACTGCTGTATATCTATCCTATCTTTTTCTTTTTTTCAGAACTGGGGATTGAACTCAGACCCTTATGCTTGCCAGGGAAGCACTTATTCTACTGAGCCGTCTTCCCAGCCCCTCTATCCTATCTTATATATACATACATACATACATACAGACAGACAGACATACATACAGACAGACAGACAGATAGATAGATAGATGGAAGATAGAGAGATTTTTTAAAAATAAAAAACAGTTCTTTATTTATATTTCCCCCTTTTTTTGTTTTGTTTTGTCAGAGATGAGTGTTCTACAACAGTTAGAGAAACTGTATTTAGAGAAGTCTTTAAAGGATCTTTTCATACTTGATACCAGACCAAAGGTTGTAGGTACTTGAATTCAGCAAATTAAAAGGACAGCCAATATTTTGGCCCTAGCAATTCAAGGTCTGTGAGGCCTCAGGACATAAGAGAACCTCTGCTGCGACATCCTGTAACTAAGTGGCATCCCAAATTTTCTGATCAAGGAGACTGTGGGGCCACACAGGAAAGTGATTGACAATGTAGAGTACACTTAAGGACAGTCATCTAGAGAGAAAAGGTTCTCTCAGGCTTTCACAGAGAGAAAACTGGCCAAGCAATGGCAGTGACTCATCCAGATGGCTGAAACTGACAAAGGATCTACAAACTGCTGCACATGGTTCCAGGTTGAATCCTGAGGGGACTGAATGACCTTGTTGGACAGCAGAAGTTACATTTTTAGTTATGCAGGTCTTGCTTTGTCTTGGTCTTAACCATCCATCAGAAAAGCGTAACCATAAGGTATAGAAAGCAAAGCTATATTAATATGCTGAACTGTAAAAGGCTCAAGTCAACAACTTCTGGCAATTGCCAGTTGTGCTGATAACTCATTGCTATTATGGACTATTGGCTACAACTACTTCTAACAACTGATAGAGAACTGATCTTGAGTTCTAGAACAGAAGGGTCCCTCTTTTATCTTTTTTCCCTTTTTAAGAGGGGTGAACTTTTCTTCCTCCTCCTCCTCTCTCTTTCTATGTACTTTTTTAAAATGAAGTTTTTTAAATTTTATTTTTAAGTGAATAAAAATAGTAAAAAATTAGAAACAACACAACATTTCACTACACAAAATGATAGGAATTCAAAAATGATTGTTATATTGTGTATTGTTGTCTTGAAATTAGTTGTTCAGATTACCAGATATAAACATGCAAAATTGGTCAAAATGATAAAAAATTAAGAAGAAGAGAGAAAAAGAAAAAATGATTAAGCATTAACTGCTCCTTTCCTTAGACTAGCAGAGATCAGCTGCTTGATTGTCCAAGCTTTTCCGTGCATATCCATATATATTTATTTTTTACTTCCTTCTCTTATTCTTTTCTCCTTTCCCTCATCCCAGGTGTTCCTTTCCCTTGAAAAGTTTCCTTCCCCTTGAGAGCATAGATTGTATCTTTCAGATTTTATTTACTTTTTCAGGTTCTTACTCTAGGGAGACAATACTACTTAAAACTCCTTAGGATGAATTTGATCTGTTCTATAGTGGAAAACATAAATGATTGCAGGCCCCTCATTTTAGGGCTTTCTTTTGTTTATTATTGAGCCTTTATAAGTACCTACACTGCATCATAAAATGAGCTATGTATAGTATATGGAGGAAAAGTGAATATATATATATATATATATATATATATATATGTATACACACACACACACATATATATATATGTATATTTAGTAATAAAAAGATAAGAGATAAATTGATTATTCTTTATTTTCATAAAAATAATCCATTGGTGAATGCAGACAATATTTACATAAGAAAAAATAGAATTAAAGTAGATACATTATAAAAATCATTAAGTAACTACATGCCCCAGCACCTCAGAAAAAAGCAGGAGTAGCAATTCTGTTCTCAGACAGTCTCTACTTCAAATCAAGAAGGGTCAAATGACACAAAGAAGGCCACTATATGTTGGTCATGGGAAAAATTCAAGAGCAAGAGGTAACACTCATAAATATCTATGCACCTAACACAGGAGCACCCAACTATGTAAGACAAATATTAAGGGACATGAAAAACTTAATGTCTAAGAACATAATCTTAACAGGAGAGGTTAACACCCCCTTATATCAGAAAGATAGATCAACCAGACAAAAAATTAGCAAGGAAGTAGCTGAACTGAACCAGAGCTTGGAACATATGGACCTGGTGGACATACACAGAGTGTTCCACCCAACCACAGCTGAATACACATTTTTTCAGCTGCACACAGGTCATTTTCCAAAATAGACCACATACTAGTCCAGAGGTCATGCTTAAGTATATGCAAGAAAACAGAAATTATCCATGCATATTATCTGACCACAATGCAATGAAACTGGAAATAAATGACAAAAGAAACCAGAAAAACCCACTAAATTCATGGAAATTAAACAGCACTCTACTCAGCAATCAATGGGTCACAGAAGAAATTCAATAAGAAATTCAACAATATCTACAATTCAATGAAAATTCAAGCACAACTTACTGGACTTTATGGGATGTGATGAAAGCAGTTCTTAGAGGGAAAATCTTAGCTATGAACTCACACATTAGGAAAACAGAACGGTAACAAATAAACACCCTAATGTTGCATCTCCAACATCTAGAAAAAGAAGAGCAAATGAAACCCAGAGCACAAAGATGGGAAGAAATCATAAAGATTAGAGCAGAAATTAATTCAATTGAGATGAAGAAAACAGATCAAAGAATCCACAAATCAAAAAGTTGGTTCTTTGAAAGACTAAATAAAGTTGATAAGCCTCTAGTCAACGTCATCAAAAAGAGGAAAGAAAAAATTCAAGTACATGTAATAAGGAATGAAATGAGTGAAATCACCACAGACCCAGTGGAAATTCAGAAGATTATCAATAGTTACTTCGAGAATCTTTACGTTCATAGAATAGAAGACACAGAAGGAATGGACCAATTCCTTAAAAGGTACAAATTACCAAAACTGAACCAAAAAGATATAACAACTTTCAATAAGCCAATAACAGCCAGTGAAATACGAAACATAATAAAAAGCCTACCGAGAAAGAAAAGTCCAGGTCCTGATGGATTCACAGCTGAATTCTACAAGAAATTTATAGAAGATATAATCCTTACACTTCTCAAACTCTTCAATGAAATTGAAAATGAAGCAGTCCTCCCAAAATCATTTCTGGAGGCAAGTATTATACTGATTCCAAAACCAGAGAAAGACACAACCAAAAAGGAGAACTACAGGCCAATCTCCCTCATGAACATAGATGCAAAAATACTCAATAAAATTGTAGCAAATAGAATACAGCAAATCATCAAGAAGATCATACACCATGACCAGGTAGGATTCATCCCAGGGATTCAAGGATGGTTCAATATTCGAAAATCTGTAAATGTAGTTCACTATATTAATAGACTGAAATCTAAAAACCACATGATCATCTCAATTTATGCAGAGAAAGCTTTTGACAAAGTCCAACACTCATTCATGTTCAAAGTCCTACAGAAAACTGGAATAGATGGACTCTACCTTGACTTAATAAAAGCCATCTATGACAACCCAAAAGCTCATATAATCCTAAATGGGGAAAAACTCTTTCCCCATTTACTCTTAAATCAGGTACAAGACAAGGATGTTCTCATCATCCCTCCTATCCAATATAGTTTTGGAATTAGAAAAGGAGAAATAAGAGGAATAAGAATATGTAGAGAAGTTAAATTATCACTATTTGCAAATGACATGATACTTTACTTGGAAGACCCCAAAAATTCCACCAAGAAACTACTAGAACTGATAGGAAATTCAGTAGCATAGCAGGATACAAATTCAATACTCAAAAGTCAATAGCATTCCTCTACGCAGATAACAAGCACACTGAAAGGGAAACAATAGAAACAATACCTTTTACAATAGCACCATGGAAAATGAAATACCTTGGAATTCACTTAACCAAGGAAGTCAAAGATCTTTTCACAGAAAATTACAACACTCTAAGAAAAGAGATTATAGAGGATTTCAGAAAATGGAAAGATATTTCATGCTCCTGGATAGGAAGAACCAACGTCATGAAGATGGCCATGCTCTCAAAATTGCTACGCAGATTTAATGCAATCCCTATCAAACTGCCACCAAAAAATAAAAATAAAAAAATAAAATAAAATAAAAAAACCTGCCACCAACATACCTCCCAGACCTAGAGAAAGCATTCCTAAAATTTATTTGGAACCACAAACGACCTAGAATAGCAATAGCAATCATGACCAATAAAGACAAGGCAGGAGGCATCACAATTCCTGATTTGAAATTATACTACAAAGCCACTGTGATAAAATCAACATGGTATTGGCAACAAAATAGACCTGAGGATCAGTGGAATAGATTAGAAGACACAGAGACATCTACGAACACACTCAGCCATCTGATCTTCAACAAAGGGGTGAAACAAGCTTACTGGAAGAAAGATAGCCTCTTTAACAAATGGTGCTGGAAAACCTGGCTTTCTACATGTTGAAAACTAAAACTTGACCCAGCTCTATTACCATGCATTAAGCTAAAGTCAAAATGGATGAAAGATCTAAACATTAAAACAGAAGCACTTAATCTCCTGGTAGAGAAAGTAGGAGGAACTCTTGAAGACATAGTGGTAGGTAAAGAGTTCATGAACAGACATATACTTGCATGGGAAACACTTGAAAGAATCAACACTTGGGATCAACTCTTCTTGAGGAGTTTCTGTACGTCAAAAGAAATTGTCAACAGAGTGAAAAGACAACCCAAAAATGTTCAAAAAATCCTAACCAATAAGCAATCAGACATAGGTCTGCTGTCTAGAATACATAAAGAACTAAGATATAAGAGGGCTCTCAAATTTAAAGACCCAATTCAGAAATTGGCATGTGAGATGAATACACACTTCTCAGAGGACAAAATTAAAGAAGCAAATAAATATATGAAAATATGCTCCACATCACTAGTCATCCATGAAATGCAAATAAAAACAACACTGAGATACCATTTCACTCCAGAAAGAATGGCTATCATAAGGAAATCAACCAACAACAACTGTTGGGGAGGTTGTAGGGAAAAGGGAACACTTCTCCACTGCTGGTGGGAATGTAGACTGGTACAACCATTGTGGAGATCAGTGTGGAGACTCCTCAAAAGAGTAGGACTAGAAATCCCATTCAAGCTGGCTATCCCCCTACTGGGAATTTTCCCAGAGAAACGGAAAACATTATATCATAGTGATATATGTGTACCTATGTTTATAGCAGCACAATCTGTGATAGTCAAATCTTGGAAACAACCAAGATGTCTGTCACATGAGGAATGGTTGAAAAAGATGTGGTATTTCTATATAATGGAGTATTACTCAGCTATAAAGCATGATAAGTTTGAAGAATTTATACTGAAGTGGATGCCACTTGAACATATACTCATAAGTGATATAGACCAGACACACATGTATAAATATCATATAGTCTCCCTAGTATAACAAGCAAAAAGCAGAAATACAAATGGAAACATACAACAACTAAAATCAATTGAGTCAGTTAGGGCAAAGTGAATGGCATATGCTGTAGGGTACTAATTAGCTTTTCTTCTAGGTGGCTAACAACCTAAGTTCACAGATCAAAGTTGGAGAAACAGAAGAGCCACAAGGCCAGCCAACATTTTGCCTCTAGCCTTTCAAGGTCAGTGAAAACTCTGGGCATCGGAGAACCTGTACTGTAACATCATGAAACTGAGTTGAGCCCCAAATTGTCTGAACAAGGAGATTATGGAGCCACAGAGGAAAGAGATCGAAGTTCTATAGTTTGCCTGGGGAGAGTCACATGGAGAGAAAACTTTCTCTCAGGCTCTCCCAAAGAGCAAACTGGTCAAGCATTGGCTGTGACTCATCCACATGGATAACACAGACAAAGGATCTAGAGTAAGGTACAGAATTACAAGATAAATCCTGAGAGGATTTCACTGACCTCATCAGAAACAAAAGCCACATCTTTTGGTATATAGGTCTTGATCTATCTCGGTCTTAACCATCCACCAGAAAAGTATAAAATGAAGTATATAATGTGGGGCCATAGTAATAAGTTGAGCTATAAATGGCTATAGCCAACAACTTCTTCAGATAACTCACTATTCTTGTGGAATACTGCACTGTGTTGGAGTGTGTCACCAAATTTAGGTACCTAAATTGGTTTAATGACAATGGAGTGCTCATCTTTGACAGGTCCTGACAATAAAAAGGGGTATACAGAGGAAAAATCATGATGTATGCATATGAACAGTACAGTTAGGATAAATATGCCATGCTTCTGCATAATTCTATGAGAAATAAGATTTGCATTAATAGTGGTTGGACAAGATATTATGTTGGCTTCTAGTATTATGGACAAACAGTAGGGAGATAACAAGGTAGAAAGTATTAATTTTTGAATCTGTGATATAATTCAGCTATAAAAATAAAAGTAAGTATTTAGCTCCACTCTCTTCATTCACTGATTAGAGACGTCTGCTATAATAATGTCTGTAAGTAATAATATTCTGTGTGCACCATGTACAATACCAAAACATTATGAAAAAATCTTGCAATGTATTAGTTTATCGAATCTGTCCTCGTAATTTGTCTTGAAACTGTCTCATTGCTATTTGTTCTTCAATAAAATAATAATTATAAAAAATCATTAAGTATTGTCTTGGTAAGGAAATGAATGAAACTAAAATGTAAAGCAATCTTCCACACAAGAATACTGGAGCACTTTTCACTAACGCTAGGTAATAAATCTCTCTAATTATTTTGGAGTGGTAGTGAAAATTTGTACAGAGATCCGTATTTCACTTAAAGTTGAGGTTAGGGACACAAGGTGAACTCTCATAAACTTAAATAACAATAGAAGCCCAAAGGCTGCTCTAGTCCCAGCGCGCCATACTCTGAGACAGAGTTCTGCCATGTCTGCTCTGAGCTGAGACAGAAGTGCCCGTGTCGCACTGGACCCTCTCAGTAAGGGAACAATCTCAGCACCCTGAGGCACGAAAATATTTGCATTCCGTGTTTGCATTACCTGTGTGCCAGGAAGTCACTGCCTACGTCCTTGCTATGGTTCATGTCCAGTTGTCCTCTACCAAGCCCCATGCGGTCATTGGGGTGCACCTCTAGAGCTTGTGGTTAATTTCTGATCCGATGCTGGGATTAGGGTGCGGGAGCCCCACCCACCCCGGGCAGGTCGGCTGCACGCAGGATCAGGAAGGGGGAGAGCGGCTGCCTCCACTGCTCCTCCCTTCTTGCTCTTGCTGTTTTGCTGTTTTCAGCCACCATGAGCTGCTGCCCTCTGCCATGGGCCACTCTGTCTTGGAGCCAGCTGAGTATGGACTGAAACCTCCGCACACTGTGAATTAAATAAACATTTCCTTCCTTAATTTTGGAGTGTCAGATATTTTGTTCCAGTAATGAAAAAAAGTAACTGAGACAGTACTCTAATTATAACTTTTAACCCTCATGGCAAAGCTGTGAGGCAAAGGTTGGTAATCATTTCGGGGGCAACTGATGTCCAAGGATGTTAAGTAACTTTTCTGATGCTGTCATAAAAAATGGTTAAAGCTGATTTGAGCCTCTGTCTCTTGTGAGAGTCTGTGCCTTACATTGTCTATTTATTCACCATTTCCTTGGGTAGCCACTATATTTGGTGGAACTTTCTGGGCAGTGATTACACACAGTTGAGACAGGATAACACCATTTAAATACTTTTGTAATTCAACCCAGCTCAGATTTACCAAGCCCAGAACATTCTGTAGAATTCCTTGGTAGGAATAGCTCTCTGCAAGCAATTCAGAGATGCAAAGTGTTTTAAACAGAGGAAAAACATAATCAAAAAACAAATAGCAATGTAGAAAGACCATTTAAGAATATTAAATGGGGGTTGGGGAGATAGCTGGCAGTGTAAGCTCCTGAGTGGCAAGCTCAAGGACACAAGTTCGATTCCCAGTACCGCATGCCATGCCAGCCCTGGAATTCCAGGCACACCCTGCTAGCCCCGGAACTGCACATGCTGGCCTACACCTGGAATCCCAGCACTGGGGAGGCTGGGACAGGAGGATCATTATGAGTCTGAACTGTATAGTAAGACCCTGTATCAAATAAAAGCAAGAAGGAAGGAAGGAAGAAAGGAAGATAAAAAAGGAAAATGAAGGAACATTAAATGGAAAATAAACAAGGAGGTGAAGGGGAGATCATCCAGTGAGGGCTTGTGGTCAATCTATGACACTGGAAGGATTATGAAATTATTAAGGAAGTGAAAACTATGGAGGTAAGCATTGCTTCCTCTGTCAAAATATTTGTGTCTCTGTTTCTAAATGAGTCCTGTTACTCCTAGTTTATTGATTCCTGTAATTTGATGCCTCCCACTGTGTCCTCAGGAGGAAAAGACACTGGAAGAGGGAAAAGAACAGATGCTTGCATTTGTATGGCTTAATCAGTCTGGAAACCACAAGCTGGCCACGTGAGATTCACTGGGGCAGGAGGGAATCTTGGCACAGCCAGGCACCTTGATTACGCGGTATTTTTAACATAAGCTCACTTACTTGCTTCTCTTATTTAGTTATTGCCTGCTATAAACATCATAGGTGTTCAGGATTTGGAAGGTTTTTTTTTAAGGGATCAAGACATCCTAAAATCAGGGGGAAATTAACTTCTAAGCGACTCCATAAAGGGTTCACACAAAATTGTTTACTGCTGCCATTTCCTCAGCCGACTGGACAGATCCTTCGTTGACATCAGACAACATGAAAAGAGCCAGGATTTTCAGCTAAACTCACAAACTTTGCTCTAGACTCTCTTACTTTGTCACTACTAATCCTGCTCCTCCTGTTCTACTGGCCCTAATGTTACCTAGGCTTGCTTGGGGTAGAAGTCTAAGTTGTCCTTGAGTAGAATGTCAGTCATTTGATGTTTGGGGCTTTTTAATGACCTATCCAGTTCTTGGGTTATTCTGGTTTATGGATGTTTTAGGCATCTGTCACCTCTGAACCAGATCAGGGTCCTGCTGGGTCCTTGCTCAGAAATTGGCTTCTGACTGGAACCTCATGTAGACTTAGTTTAGTCACTCTCTTAATTACTAAAAACCAAGATTAAAATTACCTAGTACTTCTTTTGTTTAAAGTTTTACTTCTTTTTTTTTCCGTCTTTGTTTTTATAATAGGGTCTCTGCATTAATGAAAGTTTGCTACGTAACTTAGTCTCTCTGTCTGCATTGAGCTATGGTGCTTACTTACCCACTGTGAGTTAAACAGTTTGTAAACTCCTGCAAGAACAAGAAAGCCAAAAATTTACACTAAATTGTTAGACTAAAACTGATGCCAGTGATACTCTATTTTTCAAAAAGAATCAACAGTCTTCTTCCAAACAATCATTCCTCCCGGCAGACTTTCGAGTAGAATACTTTCCTAAGAAACATGAGGGCTCAGTTCTATGAATCAGCCAGGAAGATATCCTGGATTTTTCCATCCAGAGGTCATCAAACACCTACTTACAAGGTGGACAAGCAGAGATTTGAAATCCTAACAGTGTTAAGCAGGGTCACTCACCTATCTTATCATGCTTATTACCTAAGTAATTTAACTTTTCTTCTATTTCCATCACTGGACAAACTAATCATTTTATTTGTCTTTGGGGAGATGAAAAACATCTTTACCTGAAAGTATAAGCCCATCATTTACTGACGGGAATGGGTTCCCTAGTAATAGCCTCATAAATAACTACTTTGGAGGGCCAGAAAAAGTACTATAACCTAATGAGACATTTATTCTGGCTATCATAACATTCAGTATATTTTCAGGGCTGAGCTTGATAGATGAACACAGGTTTCCAACCAAATTCCATTTTCCACATCAAGGTTATCAACTGAAAAGCAAAAGTCAAAATTTAATAATCCCCACAGAAGCAAAGAATTTGTTAAGTTCATTTCACAGAGCACTAGTTCTGTGGTTCGTTTTACAGAGCACCAGTTCTACAGGAGGTTAATAGGTATGAATGAAAAAATAAAAGACCTCATCCTTAAATAAGTTTGGGTTACTTGAGATATCAGAATTTAAGAGCCTTTGAAACTCCAAACAATTATCAGGATGAAATAAGCCAGCCACCAAGACTACTGAAGCTAAGGAGACACTTCCTCGGGGCTCTGCGACTGCAGGTTAGTGCCTGCATGGGACCGGGAGTGGTTGCCCCCTTACATCTTGCACCTCATGTGCCTTCTCCTGGTTAAGGTCCTGTTATGTGCACAAGGAATAGTTGTCAAGATTAGGGCATAATCTTCACTTTTTTTGGCCAAGGAACGTGTGTGTCTCTGCATGTAAGTAATTCATGAAATCAGTTTCTTACAAAAATATATTTGAGGAATAAATTTATTCTTTTCACTAATACAGTTAATACTACTGAGTGCCTGTTAAGTATTGAATAATGGCAAGACACTGAGAATACAAAAGTGAGGACAGCTCCTGTTTTTCAGATGTTGGAATATAGTAGGAAAAATTAGCCTGAGTAAGCCAACCCTCAAATTTAGTAAGTGGTATGCTAGAGAGTGGGATTGGAGTGAAGGCTTCTGGACTGGCCAGTAGTTCGAGGAATGCCAGCAAGGATTTATGGCAGAGCGGCGCAGGGAAACCTACCAGAGGATGACTGTAGG
>PVKA01010895.1:29526-62916 GCA_004027165.1 Ctenomys sociabilis | reverse complement strand
TTGAGAAGTGTCTATTCTTTTCAGATGCTAATTCTCATTTTATGCACTTTTTATGCTTAAAAATGTTGAAGTAAATTATAGAACTGACATTTTATTCCTGAATGCTCTTTTTTTTTTTAAATTTTTAACAGTGAAAATCGTGTTATTTTACTAAAAATGTTAACTGTACCTAATGCTCAAAGTCTGCATATTGTTAATACCCTTTATTTTGGGCAGGGTCTCAGCATGTATCCCAGGCTGGCCTTGAACTTAGTGCTCCTCCTGATTCAGCCTCCTGCGTGCTGGGGTTACAGTGTGCACTGCAATGCCCAACTGAGAACAGACTTTTTGTCATTTCTTTCTTTTTTTTTTTTTTTGGCAGGACCCGGGATTGAACTCAGTCCCTTGCGCTTAGCGCTTGTTCTACTGAGCCATCTCCCTGGTGAGAACAGACTTTTTGATAAAATCAGAAGTTTTAAAAACATGGAACGCTTCATGAATTTGCATGCCATCCTCACACAGGGGCCATACTGACCTCTGTATCGCTCTGATTTTAATATACGTGCAGCCAAAGTGAGCACTGAATGCTCATTTGGGATTGCCAAAAAAGTACACTTTTCTATAAAGCCAAGCACTATCATTAAAAGTAACATTTATTTTTTAATAGGATCTAATGCCTGGTCCATCTCCTACCAAACTCTTCTCAACTATCTTTCCAGAGATTATCTGAATTGCATTCTAATCCAGTATTGGAGTCTCACATAGATGATATGTGTGGTTGTTTTTAATATATATTTTATTTTTTGTGGGTTTAGACATGATTTATACTATAAATTATTGATTTTTTGGTAAATTATCTTAATAAATGACATGTCCTACTTAATTTTGAACATTATAAATTTGAAAAGTATAGGTGAAACTAAGAGGAAGTGTAGTAAAACCCGGTTATAATCCTGTCATGATAAGGTAGTGTATCTTGGTATGTATCTTACTGATTTTCCCTCATGAATGTGTACATACTTTGGTACTTTAAAAAATGAATCTGTTTTAGCTACTTACACACAGTGAGCATTTCTTCAAGGAATTAAATTTTCTTCTACTTTTTCTCTATCCCTTTCTTTATTGGCCTGTCTATCTGTCTTCTATCGTGGATATTTTGTTGTTGTTTTGTATTTTAGGTGAACAGGGTGTCCAGGGGCTCACTATTAGATCAGACTCCTAGTGACCCTCCTGTTTACAGCCTTCCAAGAGCTGGGATTACAGGCCTGCACCACCAGTCTCAATTGCCATCTCAGCGTGCCCCAGGGGCAGGGCTGCAGGTCTAGGGATTGAGTCCCCAGCCCCTGCGCCTGCAATTGCAGACGCTTTAATCTGCAGAGCTACTTGGCTGGCCTTCTATCATGGATTTACCCCAGGACTCAAGCATACTTTGCAAGACTGACATCCATAGCTCCTCATTTGTAAAGGCTATAGAGTAAGCTTTAATTATATGGAAATACCATAATTTACTCAATAGCCTGATTCTTTTGACAATTTGATTTCTTTTTAAAACTGAAATTTCTTCTGTATTGCCTATTGTACTTTCTACTTTGTGTTAACAGTTTTTCACCTGCTTTTCTTGGATTTTCTATGCTGACATCATATACTGTAAAACCAGTAATAATTTATTTTTTCATTTCAATATTCCTTCCTGTGATGTCTCCTTCCCCTACTCCCCGTAATAGTGGCTAATGTCTTAGAAAGAACTGCATCAAATAGTAGGAACTGACATGAATAGGGATGCCCGTGGTAATCTACTGGTTGAAGAAATTTGAGATATTTTTTATTCAAGTTTTAAAGTACCTAGTTGGTGAAATTTATATGTCTGATCAATGATAAGTGCTGAATTTTGTGAAATAATATTTATTTACTTATTTTTTTTGCGGTACTGGGGATAGAACTTGATAGATATGCCACTGAGCTATCTCCCTGACTCTGAAGTAATTTTTTGGTATGTGTGGAGATGCCCACTATTCTTTCCTTTGACATACTGATACATTACCATCATAGATTTGCTAATCAAAAGTGTCTTTACAATCCCAGAAACATCCTAACTACTCATTGTGCCTTTTCCTACAGGATACAGTTAAGTTGGCTGAAGTTTCTCCATTCTGTACATTTGCTCATCCTTTTAATCAATTTATTGTTTTTATTTTCTAACAATTTTTTCCTTAATTTAATAATATCAATACTTAAACTTGTGTTTTTTTTTTAACAGTGTCTTGAATGGATGTCTTCCTCCCAAACAGGCAAGGATTTCTACTAGATCTCAAGTGCATTCTATTACCACCATCTGCCAATTTCCTTGTTATCATTGGCAATGTAAGTTTTAGATTCTTAGCAATATTTATTGGAGCTTAGCAGTAATTCCTATTACTTTTCACTGGGGAGGGGCCTTCTGGGCTTTATGAAGACAGTTCTGTCTTTGATATTCAGCTGCTTTTAGCTTGATATACCATGAGCCCTTCCACATGTTTCTTAATAGTTTTGTCTTCTCCCATTTGCCAGTGTGTTAACTGCAGCAACTCTATGATTTCAGTTTGTCCTGTGCTAAGTCCTCCCTCCTTCAATTTGTGGCTCTGGGCCTCATGTTGGTTGGAGAAATACATACTTGTTCTTATGGGGATTGTGTTAATAGATAAGATCTGGTGACTAAAAACTAATTCCTTGGATTCAAAAGAGCAGACTACATGTATCATTTTCTACTGTAAATGCCCTCTCCCTGATTCCCATGATGAATCCTCATCACTGTGATGGCAGAGGAAGGTAGGGGCCTTGGGCAGCAGTTAAGTCATGAGTGCAGGCTGTCCACATTCCACTGTGACAGTTACGCTGGCCATGGAACCTTGGCCAGCTTTACAGAATGGCACAGTTCCTTGGCAGCCTTTGTTCCCAGGGTGGACACATAGATCCTTTTATGTGAATTTCAGAACTTGGATGACCTAACTCTTGAATATATGTCTGAGTTTCTGAAAGACTGGGTCCTCATTTACTCTTCTGTAAAATTTTTGTCCTTTCCCTTTATTCCACTTGCACAAGTGAGGTCTGTGACCATGTGTGGCATATATCAACCCACAACCAGGCATAAACACCCGATTTGGCCTGTATCAATTCTGTTGCCTGCAGTGGCTCCATGAACAATGGTGTCATTTCTACCGAGCCAGCTGCAGCTCATTTGGCCAGGTCCAATTGCTGGAGGTGATGGGAGTCAGTAGTTCTTCCTTATGACATGAATTTGGCCTCATTCTAACCCTAATCTATCCTCACAAAAGTATGTGTTTCCTGTCATCACAGAACTGTAGCTATCAACCCACAGGTAGCTAAGCCTTCCGAGCAGACCTTGCCTTTCTCCCCTATCCTTTTCCTCCCTGATTTGTGTGACTGAGCTGAGTAGAGGACCTGCTAGCATCATCTGCAGGGCTCACCAGGTATTTTTGGGTGTGAACATTCAGAACCACAGGCCCCATACAGACCATGCTTGGCACCTCTGAATTCCTACTGTGGGTTTGTGATTCGGGTTGGGTGTATCTCCCATTCCAAGGACATTTTAATAAGAAGTAATGTTGCCTGGCTGGACAAAGTTGCCATTCTACTTGTATCAGAATTTCAGATCAGAGCTAGAAAGATAGCCTAAGGTCAGATGAGTCCAAGGAGAAGCAAAGAAGTGGGTTTGTACATCCTTCCCCAGGAGAGCTCACCAATTGCAGCAGCTGCTGAAGTAGGTGTCCAGTTGGACACTGGAATCGACTCCCTCCTTACTCATCCTTTGTATAGTTTTAAATAATCAAGTAGGTATGGTGACACATGCATATAAACTCAGGACTGTAGGAAACTGAGGCAGGAGGATCACAAGTCCAATCCCAGCCTAGGTAACTTGATGATACAGTAATACCCTGTCTCAAAATTTTAAACAAGTGTTGGAGTATAGCTCAATGCACAGGCTAGGGTTCGTGTTCAATACTGGAAGAAACTGTCACACAATCAAACTGGCTGGCCTAACATTTTGGATGTGGGGTAGAAAGGACTTCCCCTTTAAAAGAGAATAAGCCTTTTTTAGGTAAAGTTAAAAGGGACCATGGTAATATAGTTAACTTTTGAGACAGTTGATCTAAAGCCTTTGCCTAATGGGCTCAATATCTATGCTCTTTTTAGAAGAATTTTTATTAATTGTTTCATTTTTAAGAGCAGTTCAGGTTTACAGAAAAATAGAGCAAGAAGTACAGTGAGTTTCCATATACCTACCTTCTCTTTCCATATACTCACTCTCTTCCATATACCATGATTTATGGTTCCATAAACCATAGTATAATTGTTCTTATTATAATATCTGCATTAGTATTGTATATTTGCTGCCACTAATGAGCTATTATGGATAATGTAATGCTTTGCATTACAGTCAGCCTTCATATTCAGTTCTGTGCTTTTTTTAAAATTTGGTACAGGTTCTTACTACACAGCTCAGACTCTTAGCAATTCTCCTGTTTTCAGCCTCCCCAGCACTGGGATTACAGGCATGTGCCATTCCCAGACTTGGTCACTGGCTCAGCATACCCAGGGGTAGAGCCAGCACAGTGTGCGGGTCCAGGAATCAAACCCTTGTCCCTGCACCTGCCAAAGCAGACATTGGTCTGCGGAGCTATCTCGCTAGCCCTAGTTCTGTGCTTTTGATTAATATATAATACTGTAGTGCAGTATATCCACTACAGTATTATATACAATGGTTTCTCTGTCCTAAAGATTCCCTGTAATTCATCCCTTCATATTCCATTCTCTTGCTCCTTCCCTCCCCCCGAACTCTTGGCAATCTCAGATCTTTCCATTGTATCTTTAGTTCTGCCTTTCCCAAACTGGCACATAGCTGCTATTGTACACTATGTGGATTTCTTAGACTGGCTCTTTATACTTAGCAATATGCATTTAAGGATCTTCCATGCTTTTGTGTGACCTGATTGCTTATTTCTTTTTGTGATTGAATATCATTTCAATATATGAATGCATGTTTTATCTTCTCATCTGTTAAAAGATATCATGTTCTTCCAGCTTTCTGCAGTTCTGAATGCAGCTTCTGTAAACATCTATGTGTAGGGTTGTCTGTGGACATAGCTGTCAGTTCATGTGGGTGACTGCTGGATCATTGATAAAACTGCTTAGCTTCTCACAAACTCTCAGATTGCCTTGCAAAGTTATTGTATTGTTTTGTATCCTTACCACCAAGAGATGGCTGGTGGCTCCCTGTTCTGTCCAGTTTGCTGCTTTAGGATTTTAGCCCTTCTCCTAGGTTTATAAAGCAGTGTTTCATCATTGTTTTAAACTATGATTCCCTGATGGTGTGCGACACGTGTCTTCCTCAGTGAGGTATCTGTTCATATCTTTTAATCATTTTTAGTTATGTACTTTTTTTCCTATTGTGTAGTTTAAGAGTTATTTGTATATTTTGGATACAAATCCTTACTCAGATATATATTTTTCAAAATATTTTCTCCTAGTCTGTGGTTTATCTTTTTACTCCTACTATGGCTTGTGTCTAGATGTCCTCCCGAAAGACTCATACAGTCATGGAGGGGGCTTTTAAGGAGGTGGCGAAGTCTAGAGTGTGTGACTGACTCATGGCTCAATTAGGGACTAAAGGTGGGTAATGGTCCAATGATTGGTTTCGCACTGTCCCAATCCCAGTAATCCTGGATAAAATAAAAGAGACAGAAGGAGGCTTGTCCTGTCCCTTGCTTGCTTTGCTGCCTTCTGCCCACCATGAGCTGTTTCTCCTCTGTGAAGCCCCTCTGCCATCACCCTGCCTTGGAGCCAGCCAGTTATGAACTGAAAGCTCTCTGAACTGGGAGCTCAGTAGCCTTCCGCCCCTTAGCTTTGGGTGTTGGGCATTTTGTCTCAGCAATGAGAAAAGTAGATGGTCCCTTGGCAGAATGTGCAAAGCAATGCCATCCGTCTTAACAGTTTTTTCTTTTCTTTTATGGACTGTGATTTTGATGTGGTATCTAAAATGTCATCTCTAAGCCCCCAAATCACCTACATTTTCTATGTTGTGTTCTAGAAGTTTATAATTTTGCATTTCACATTTATGTCAGTGATCTATTTTGAGCTATTTTTCTTGTGAAAATGACAAGATCAGTATCTAGATTCTTCTCCATGCTTTTTCTCTTATCCTCTGTCCTTCTTTTTCTCCTTGTCTTCTCTTCTTCCTTTGCCTCCTCTTTATTCTTGTTACATGTCTTATTGTTATAGCACCATTTTTTTTAGACTACTCTTTCCCTGTTTAACTGCCCTTTCCTCTGTGTCAAAAACAAGTTGGCTTGGGCCAGGGATATGGCTCAGTGACAAGGCACCTGCCAGGCTCAGCAGACTAAAGTCCTGCGTAGGCAGAGTGCAGCAGCAGGGGTTCAGTCCTCGGCATGCCATACCACCCCGCCACAGGGCACGCAGAGGCACTGACTGAGACTGGGCATGGTGGCGTGTGCCTGTAATCCCAGCACTTGGGAGGCTGAAAACAGGAGAATCATTCCGAGTCTGATCTGTGTAGTGAGGCCCTGTGGACCCTGTACTAAACACATAAAAAAAAAAAAAAAAAAAAAAAAAAAAAAAAAAAAAAAAAAAAAAAAAAAAAAAAAAAAAAAAAAAAAAAAAAAAAAAAAACAGTTGATTCTATTTATGTGGGCCTATTTCTGAGCTCTCTATTCTGTTCTGTAGATTTATGTGCCTATATTTTTTGCCAACATCACACTTCCCTGAGTATTGACATGGGGTAGTGTCATTTGTCTTTGTACTTTAAAAAATTTTTTGCCTCTCTGAATAGGTAATACTGTATTTTCTTGGTTCGTAAAAAAATATTTTATTTATTTTTTTATTTGGCACTGAGTCTCACTGTGCAGCTTGGACTCGTAGTGCTTCTCATGTTTCAGCCTGCCCAGCACTGGCACCACAGGCATACGCCACCTTGTCCCATTTCCACGGCTGGCACAATGTGCTCAGGGTTCCTGGGCCAGCATGGCATGCAGGGTACTTGTTTTTTGTTTTTTGTTTTGTTTTTTTAATTCCTTTATTTATTACAGTGTCTCGCTACACATCACGGATTCTTTCTTCGCGGGGGTGGGGGGTGAGCTCAGCCAGCCCTGCGGGGAGGGGCTGGCATGGCATGTGGTGCTGGGGCTCGAACCGCGGTCCCTGAGAGGCGCTCTAGACCGCTGAGCTATCTTGCCAGCCCCATGCAGGGTACTTGTGCTTGCCAGGGAGGCACTGAGACTGCCGAGCTCCGCAGCCCACTTTCATGGTTTTACGCATGGCTAATAGGTTTTATTTTCCAATGCCAGACACTGTAACTATTATAATGATATATTACAATATTACAACTCTAGAATAATCAATTTCTGTCCAACTCCTCAGGGATTGTGGTTCCTGCTTGTTGTAGGTTGTGCTTTTTTGTTTGTTTGTTTGGTTTTTTTTTGTCTTTTTTTTTGAGACAGGGTCTCGCTATGCAGTTCAGGCTGGCTTTAAGCTCACTTTGTAGCTCAGGCTGGTCTCGAACTCACAACAATCATCCTGCCTCAGCCTCCCGAGTGCTGGGATTATAGGCATGCGCCACCACGCCCGGCTTTTCTTGTTTTTTTTTTTATTTTATTTTTATTTTTTTTGTTTTTTTAGGTTGTGCTTTTTTAATGACCGTTTTAAGCTACTTTTGTGTATTGATTCATTTATTCTTGTGATTCTGGGGTTGAGGATTAAACCCTGGGCCTTGTGCACACCTGGGCAAGTGCCCTACCACTGAGCCACAGCCCCAGCTCTCTTTATTTTTGTCAAGAATGTGTGTCATCTGGGGACCCTGAATGCTCTGTTCTGATACATCTGTGCTCAGTGGGTTATTGGAGATTTCCTTAAGCCCCTGGAGAAGAACTCAAACACAAAACACTACATACAAAAGCCAAAACTCACTGTCTCCTCTGCTCACTGGCTCTGTCTTGATGTGTTCCTCCCATACTCATCCGGGCCATTCAGGACTCTGACTTAGTCTTCGCCTACTGCTTTCAGAGAGCCTTAGCCGGGCGTGGTGGCGCAGGCCTGTAATCCCAGCACTCGGGAGGTGGAGGCAGGAGGATTGTTGTGAGTTCGAGGCCAGCCTGAGCTACAGTGAGCTTAAGGCCAGCCTGAACTGCATAGTGAGACCCTGTCTCAAAAAGACAAAAAAATAAAAAAAAGAGGGCCCAAATTTTCTGTCAGAAGTGAAAGTTGAGCACTGTCTTGGGTGTTCTCTAAGCATGGGTCCAGCTCTGGACATGTATGTGGATGTCTAGATTTCCCGGTGCCCATGGAGCTTTCCAAAGTCTTTTATCTCCTGGGCATTTCCTTTCAGTATGTCTGCTGTTTGCCTGTCATTATTCTGGCTGCAGCTAGTACATTTTTCCTTTTAATGTTTTCAATAAATACTGCCCAAGAGGCTGCCCTGGCTCTGAGAATTTTATGAGCTATGTGTTGAACAAAAGGTAGCCCCCAAGAGAACTCCCCTTAAGGAGCCACTGGACAGTCAAAGTACATCACTACCATTCTTGGCTAAAGAGGTCTGTATTGTCCCCTCTGATAACAGCAAGCTGCATAACAGAGGAAAATATAATAAGATTATGAGGACAGAAATCAATGTATCAATAAATGAAGAAATCACTAAGAGTTATGTAGGAGCTTACAAGTAATCAGTCTTTGTTCATCGTGATGTATGTTATATTTCTAGAACTTGTCTTCAAATCAGAAGAGCAGCTATCCTTCGGAACCATCACTACATCATGACCCAAGACAAAGAACCTGCTATTAGAACCTTTCATTTAGTTTGTACCATGACCTTAATAGTTGGAGCCATAACCCATATCTGTGAAGAAAGTGAATTTGAAGTGTGCATGTCTAAAAGCAACCTTACTCACATTCCAAAAAACCTGCAGCTGACAACCAAAAGCTTGGATATATCTCAAAACCACATATCTGAGCTTCAGATCTCTGATATCAGCTTCTTATCAGGGTTGAAAGTTCTGAAACTTTCCTATAATAGAATCCAGACCCTTGATTTGAGCGTTTTCAAGTTCAATCAGGATTTAGAGCATTTGGATTTATCTCATAATTGGCTGCACAGGATGAGCTGCTACCCCGTGATGAATCTGAAGCATCTGGACCTCTCCTTCAATGACTTCGATGTGCTGCCCGTCTGTGCAGAATTTAGCAACTTGACACAGCTCAGCTTCCTAGGATTAAGTGCTGCAAGGTTTCAACAGTTAGATCTGCTGCCAGTTGCTTACTTAAATCTAAATTACCTCCTCCTGGTTTTGGGAGGCAATTATGTGGAGGAAAATGTAAGAGAGAATCTTCAAATTTTGAATACAAAAACACTTCACTTTGTTTTTCACCCAAATTATTTATTCTCTGTCCAGGTGAACGTATCAGTAAAAAATTTAAGGTGCTTGCAACTGACTAATATTAAACTGAATGAGGAGAACTGTCAGGTTTTCATTATATTTTTGTTAGGGCTCACTGGAGGTCCAATGTTACTGAATCTCACTCTCAATCACATGGAAACCCCTTGGACCTGCTTGGTTAACGTTTTTCGATCCCTTTGGCCGAGACCTGTGGAACACCTCAACATCAACAATTTAACAATAGATGAAAAAGTTCGGGAGATAAAATTTCTTTATCCTGAAACAACTTTGAAATCTGTGAAAATAGAACATATGACAAAACGAGTTTTTATTTTTTCTCAGACAGTATTATATAGGGTGTTCTCTGAGATGAATATTATGATGTTAACCATATCAGACACCCCTCTGGTTCACATGCTGTGTCCTGACAGACCCAGCACATTTAAGTTTTTGAACTTTAGTCAGAACATGTTCACAGATAGCATTTTTGGCACATGTTCCACTTTGGTGAAGCTAGAGACGCTTATCTTGCAAAAGAACAGTTTAAAAAAACTTTTAGGAGTAAGCCTTATGACTAAAGCTATGCCCTCTTTAGAAATCCTGGATCTTAGCCAGAATTCTCTAAAGTATGATGAAGATGAAAACACTTGCTCTTGGGCTGATAGTTTATTAAGATTAAATATGTCTTCAAACACACTTACTGATTCTGTATTCAGATGTTTACCTCCCAAAGTCCAGGTGCTTGACCTTCACAACAACCAAATAACAAACATCCCGAAGGGCCTCACCTACCTGGAATCTCTGAAAGAGCTCAATGTTGCTTTCAATTCTTTAACCAGCCTTCCTGGGTGTGGCACCTTCAGCAACCTTGCTGCCCTCAGCGTGGACCATAATTCCATTTCCCACCCGTCAACTGATTTCTTCCAAAACTGCCAGAAGATTAGGTCGCTAAGAGCAGGGAACAACCCATTCCAGTGCACGTGTGAGATAAGAGAATTCATCAAAAGTATGGGCCAAGTGTCAAGTGCAGTGGTGCAGGACTGGCCTGATTCTTATGAGTGTCACTCTCCAGACAGCTATAAGGGAACCCTGCTAAAGGATTTCCACGTGTCTCCATTGTCCTGTAACACAACTCTGCTCATCCTGACCATTGTGGCCACCACTCTGGTGCTGGTTGCTACCATGACCTTCCTGTGCTGCTACTTCGATGTGCCCTGGTACCTCAGGATGATGTGTCAGTGGACCCAGACCCGGCGCAGGGCCAGGAACATCCCCTTAGAGGAACTCCAAAGAAATCTTCAGTTTCATGCTTTTGTCTCCTACAGTGAACCTGATTCTGCCTGGGTGAAGAATGAACTACTACCAAACCTTGAAAAAGAAAATTTACAGATCTGCCTCCACGAGAGGAACTTTGTTCCTGGCAAGAGCATTGTGGAAAACATCATAAATTGCATTGAGAAGAGCTACAAGTCCATCTTTGTTTTGTCTCCCAACTTTATCCAGAGTGAGTGGTGCCACTACGAACTCTACTTTGCCCACCACAAGCTCTTCTGGGAAGGGTCTAACAACTTAATCCTGATCTTGCTGAAACCCATCCAAAAGGACAACATTCCCCGGAAGTACCACAAGCTGAGGGTGCTCATGGCGCAGCGGACTTACCTGGAATGGCCCACAGAGAAGAGCAAGCATGGACTTTTTTGGGCTAACATTAGAGCTGCTTTCAATATGAAATTAATCCTAGCCAATGATTGTGATGACTTGAAAACTTAAAAAAAAAAAATCAGGAAATCTAATCTAGATTCTGATGCACGCGATAGTTTCAAGTTACCTCTGGAGGTTTTTCATATGTATTTCTTCATATATTTGGGAAACAGTTCATGAAAACCTTATTCCAGCTGAGCTGGGGAACAGGGCTGAGAGTGAAGGTGGTGCTTATTTTGCAAGTTAGCTACAGCTCAGTTCTGGTTTAACTGTTTTCACATTGAAACAGACCTTTCTGAGTAACTGCTCAGTCATGCGGGTCAGATTTCCTCTCCTCCCCGCTTTCCCAAATGGATTCTGTGTGATCAAGCATCTGTATAGCTTCAGGTCAGCAAGAAAAGAATCCAGGCCAGAGTTGTGTTAGTGGGTCCTGGGCTTGAGCCATAGATCTCATCCGCCTCTGGGTGAGCTTTATCATCCTGCTCAGCTTTGGGGCTTGAAAGCCAGTTGTTCCAGTGTTGGAATATAAGAAAGCATGTTTTTTTTTCCATGCCAGAGTAATAGTTCTAATTTCTTGATCCTGATACAAAGATACCAGTGGAGACTCACAGCAGAAACACGTATGTATACAAAGGGAAATGAATGATATGGGAGTACTTCTTGCCAAAGAAATGTGGGGCCAAATCTACTCAGGTGACAAACTGGATGTTGAGTGGGGTTTTCCTAGTGGTCTTAGAATTCTGCCTTATGGCTTGGACACTTCCACCTTGCTTAAACCACTGTACTTTGGATTCCTTTGACAGAAGAATCATCTCAGTCTGTACCCTCAAGAACAGAGACATCTGTTACACAGAGTACCGGGCAGCTCTGCTCCTAGGACAGCGTGCTGTGTATCCCACCCTGTGATCTAGAGCAGAGCACCTGCCATCCCGAGGCACTGCTATCTCTCACCTATACAAATGCAAAATTGCCTCTTCCCTGGCCTCCTTGCCCCACACATTTTCTGAATGACAATCGCAGTGATTTAAGGTGCAAATTACACTAATCTGTTCCCTGCTTAAAACCTAATGACCTACCTTCCCCAGTAATGGGGTAAAAGTCAAACCCTTCCTGGTGGGTGGCCCAGGGTCTATCACAACTGTTTTCCTCACTCTGAATTCGCCTCTCTTGTCTTTCCTCTTGTCCCAGGCGCCCTCTGGCTGTTCTAAAGGCCTCATACCAGCTTCTGCCTGTGTCCCTGTGCTGGAGATGTTCTCCCCTGAGTCAGCTTAGCTGTCCTCACAATCAGCATCTTCCTCCGACGTCGGGTGGGCAAAGGCCCGTAGTCCCCTGTAGCCTCCCGCATGCTTCTCTCCTTGTTGCCTTCACTTGCTCATCACTGCCTGCACTTACCTTGCTTGTTTCCTGCTTCCCTCCACTCACTGTGCACACAGGAGAACAGGAGCCTACTCACGAGTTTACTACTTCTCCCCGTGTGTGGCGCACGGCAGGTGCACAGTGAAAACCTGCAGGAGCAGACAGCCCCAGTTGGCCTCATTGTCATCACAGACCTCGACTGTACCCTAAAGGACCCTTGGACTTGGTGGAGCTGGACCGTGGCAGGGACCCTGGCAGTGTCCACTCTAAGTACCTGCTGACCTAGGGGTCCCTCCCTTAGTTGAATGTCCCTGGCCTTGAGCACCTGGGCCCGTGGTGCCCCTTCTGCTGAGGCTCTGTGTACCTCTCCAGAGGCCACTTAAGGGCACGAAGACCCCAGGTTTAACCCAGTACAGGAGCAGGGCTTGCCCATGGATCTGTGATTGCTCTCCTGAGGGGGCCCAGAGAACCCTTTTGTTTGGAAGGTCCCAAAAAAGTACCCTTATTTGATCAGTACAGACCCCGTCCTCATGTGTTGAAATCTCACACTGTACCTTAAAAATTGTTTTAAAGTGTATATCTAGGAAGTGGAGGAGAAGGGGATAAAGAATTGAGATGTGCTACATGCAGGTACTGAGTCTTCTAGGATGAATTTACATTCATATGTACTGCAAACATGTATGAATACATATATATGGGAAATTTAAACAATCTCAAGATTGCTCAAATGATAGCTTTTTAAATGCTCTTACCACAAAGAAATGATAAGCATGTGAGGTAATGAATATGCTAATCAGCCCAATTTAATTACTCCACGATGTCATATTAAATAACATCATGTCATCCTCCATAAATATGTATTGCCAACAATAAAAATTTAAAAACTAAAAAACTTACACTCTTCATCATTTTTTGGGTAGATAATAAATGAACTCAGAAAAATGCAAAAACAACTCAAACTCCCGTATAGGTGACCCCTCTCTGCACCCCTCTTGGTGCTGTGCTTTCATGTGGCCCCCATGATGGCCACAGTTTGAGCAGTTAGCCTTCGCATGCCTACATTTGCAAGGAGCAGGACACAGCAAATGTAAGCTCTGGCGGGGAAGGTGTCCGCCCTTTTGGGCTGCTATAACAAGTGACTGACCTGGTGTATGACTCACAGAACTGTACTTTTCACGGTTCTAGGGGCTGGGGAGCTGGCGATCAAAGTGCTGATAGAGTCGGGGCCTACGGTAGCCCGCTTTCTGATTTATAGGTGCCTGTCAAGCTCACTAACAATAGAAATTGGTTTCTTGTAGCTCTGGAGACCAGAAGTCAGTAATCAGGTGTTGGCAGGAAATTCTGAGTGGGGAATGGTCCGTGCTCTCACCTGCTGGCTTCTGATGGCTGCTGGGGAGTCTTGGGTGTCGCTTGGCTTGTATACGTATTGTCTTCACCTCGCCTGTTCTGTAAGTCTTCTTCTTTTTTTCTGTTTCTTATAAAAAACACTGCAGTTGGATTCAGGGGTCATCTCGATCTGAATTTCTGGGCAAGAGAGGCACTGTTCAACACAGCACTTGGGTTGCTGTGCCCATCTCTGATGACCTGGAGACTCATTTGCATGCTCCAGGAGTGAAAACTTTCTTTTTTTTTTTTTTTTTGCCTTTTTGAGACAGGGTCTCACTATGCAGTTCAGGCTGGTCTCGAACTCACTTTGTAGCTCAGGCTGGTCTCGAACTCACAACAATCCTCCTGCCTCAGCCTCCCAAGTGCTGGGATTACAGGCATGCGCCACCACGCCCGGCTAGGAAAAGCTTTCTTAGAAGAAAGAAATGATCTGAAAGAAGCTGCTTGGGAAGTCAGAGGTTCAGTACCAGGAAGGAAGAGGCTGACAGAGTGGGACAGATGGAAGTCAGGAATGGGGCAGCGCAGTGGGTGGAGGTAGGGTGCACACCAGGCAGGGTGGGAGTTTTTAAGAGAATAAGAATTTATGCACAAACACTGGGAGAAAGAAGAGATTTTTCTATCTAGATTTTTGGAGGTTGATTTGATTAGAAATAAATAAGAATAAATTACAAGCAGTCAAATAGACTTGAGGAGATTTCTGAAGCTACAGGGGCTTTCTGAAGGCTTTAAATTACAATTAATGAGGAACGTCAGCATGTTCGTCTCAGTGTAAGACAGCTTTTCTTTTTCTGTAGGCATTCTAGCAGCATCAGGATCCTGAAATTCTTCCCTTTTCACCCCTGGATAAGATCTGGGGCACACTTCATACCTCTTCAGTATTTTTGAGTTATTAATACTATATTCTAGTTTAAAAATTATAATGTCAACCAGCTGTGGTGGTGCATGCCTGTAATCCCAGCACTCGGGGGGCAGGAGGTGCACTGTTGAGTTTGAAGCCAACCTGGGTTACATAGTGAGTTCATAGTGATATATGTAATCTCTAGCTCCTTGTAAAGCTCATCTCGCACTATGTTATAGGCTAGGCTTATCGTTCAGCCTTGGCATAAGTGTGGGGGTAAAGTGAGCATGGTTTAGCTGAGACACACGTGTCCTGTCCTGCCTCCTCCCAGACTGAGCTTTTCCTATGTGGAGACAAGGGATGAGGGGTAGGAAGGTAGATTTTTTTTTCTGTAATTGTATTGAATAAACTATAGGCTGCAGGACAGAGAGACCCCAAATACAAGGGCTTCAGTGATTTTATTTTTGCTGAGTAAAGAAAAGAGATCTTCTTAGCTCACAGCTTTGAAGGCTGAAAGTCCAAACAGCATGGTGCTAGCTCAGGTGAGAGCCTCCTGGCTGCAGCACACATGGCCGCGTGTTGTGAACATGTGAGGGACAGAGAGGTCACACGGTGAGACCTGGAGCCACAGAGAGAAAGGGTGGGAGAGATCAAGAGAGCAGGGGTAGACTTTCCCTCCATAAGAACCCTCTCAAGAGAACTAGCTAGGACCCCACAAGAACTGCATGAGAGGGACTAGGGAGATGGCTCAGTGGAATAAGCGCTTCTCTGGCAAGCCCAAGGGCCTGAGTTCAATCCTTAGTTCCACAAAAAAAAAAAAAAAAAAAAAAAAAAAAAAAGAACTGCATCAGTCCCTTCCAAGGGCAGCATCTTCAGTGGCTTAAACAACTTCCATGAGAACTTGCCTCTTAAAGTCCCCACTGCCTCTCAACATTATCACACCGGGGCTGAGTTTTCAACATGCGAGTCCTTGGAGGTGAGCTACACCCACATGACAGCAGGCAGGAAGCTGTCTCTATCCCATGGGGTCACTCAATGGCTCAGGCTGCCCATTTAACTTCAGTCCCCAGAGCTCTTGTTTTCCCCCTACTTGCTTTTTTCTTTTATGTGGAGTCACAGGACCTCACGAGCCCTGGTGTGTCTTGTCTGGGAGGTGAGGATCAAGGGAAGCTGAGGTGGAGACTTGCCCCTCTCCGGGTGCATGGCGCCAGTGTCCATTGCTCTTTGGCCAGGGTTACACCAACAAAAATCTCCAGATGGTAGGCCCTGGTCTCTGCGCTCGTTTACATTTCTGTACTCCCATGGGTGGGCATAGTATTCTCTAAGTCTGCTGAGCCCGAGACCAGCCTCAGAGGGTAGCCCTGAACATTCAACCATTCATTCAAGCATCTTCCTGAGGAGAGGGATGCCTAGTCTCCCTACCCAGGGCTTGTGAGTGACCTCGACCTGGCTGTTCACAAGCTGCCGTGGCCAGGGGAGGGTGCGGGTTTATATGACAAGCTCTGGCCTCGCAGCGCTGCTGATGTGCCCCGCCCCTAGCGGTGCTAGTTGGACTGGGCAATGTGCAGGTGGGGTGTGGTGCCATCTGGTGGACTTCCTCATAGAAGGCCCTTGGGGAGGCGGGGTTTAACTGGAAAAGATGGGTCACTGAGGGCATGGCCTGGACAGGTCCATCTCTCTCCCACCTCCCTTGGTGCTCCCCTGCTGAGAAAAGAAAACAAAAAACAACAAATAACAAAACAAAAACAAAAACAACAAAAGAAATGAGCAGATCTCTAAAATGTTATTTTTTTGTGGATGTCTCCTTTATGTTGGAGCCAGCTGACTATGGATGGACATGTCTACAGGCTGAGCCAAAATAAACTTTTCCTCCTTCAAATTGCGAATGTCAGGTATTGTGTCTCAGTAGCAAGAAAGTAATTAAAATAAGTGGGGTGTAAGAGCCGGCTTGTACAGACTTGTGAGAGCTAATTGCTAAATAGCCACAAATTTTACAAGCAGACTAGTTGGTATAGAGAAAGCAGTAGTGCAGGAGTGTGTGATACTGGAAATATCAGCAAGTGCTAGGTTTTTTGAGCCTGGTTTGTCAGCCCATAACTGGATGGCAATAATAGCCTAGAGAACAATGAACATATATATTTATATAAAATTTATACATGTAGTGAAACTGAAAGGTAAACAGTTGTGTAAGATGAGTGCAGACAGTGTGATAGACAGTCAGGGTCAGTGACATCAAAGAGAATGTACAATTAAATAGTAAAAACAGCCCTAAAGTAAAAACAGGCAAATAATGAGAACAGGAAATTCACTACAGAGATAAAAATTTCCAACAACAACAAAAAAAAAAACCCAATGACGTTTCTTTTAGTTTTGTTGTTGCTGAAAGAAAATACCCGACACCCAAAGTTAAGGAAAGATGGGGTCTATGAGATAGCTCAGTGGACCAAGTGCCTGCTTACACAAGTGCAGGAACTGGGGTTCCATCCCCAGTACCACATGCCATGCCAGCCCCACCCTGGAACGTGCTGAGCTGGCCACTGAGACTGGATGTGGTGGTGCACCCCTGTAAGTAATCCCAGCATTAGGGAGGCTGAAAACAGGAGGATCCTCCTGAATCTGGGCGCATAGTGAAACCCTATACCATACACATTAAAAAATAAAATAAAAATAGAGAAGGAGAGGTTTATTTTAGCTCACAGCCTGTAGAGGTTTCAGTCCATAGCCAGCCGGTTGCAAAGCAGGGTGGCATGTGGAAGGGCATCGCAGCTTAGGAACAGCTCATGGTGTGGCAGGGCAGGCAGCACGCAGCAGTAGCAGCAGCCTGCCTTTCCCCTCCCTGCTCCAGGCTACTCACCTTTTCAGTGGCGCCACCCCTGGCTGGTGAACTTTCCCATTAACTGCACCCAGAACCATGCTAAGCCAATCAGGAGACAAATTTAGTAATCAGGTGCCCCCAATCCCAGTATCATACACCTCAGATCCAGCCACCTCCAAAAGGTCCCACCTATGAGCACATGGGGCTTTGAAGGACACCTGGATGCAAATTATGACAATATTTATAATAAAACAAAGTAAAAATGAAACAAGAATGAGATACTGTACTGCTTTACATCAATGAAATGGACAGTTCTCAGTCAAGCATTGTGGCACATGCCTGTGATCCCAGCTCTCCAGAGGCTGAGGCAGGAGGATTGTTGTGAGTTCAAGACCAGCCTTGGCTACAAAGTGAGCTCAAGGCCAGCCAGAGCTGCATAGCAAGAATTTGAATCATAAAAACAAAACAAAACAAAAACAAAAACAACAAATGAAATGAGCAGATCTCTAAAATGCTATTTTTGTGTGGATGTCTAAAATGTTGTGCTTTTTACTCTTGAAGACTAAGTGCATTGGAATTAACTTTATGAGAGGTACTTTGGTGACATTATATCAAGAACATAAAAATTGATAATATTTCTTTTCAAGAATTTATCCTAAGGCAAGAGTTAACAATATAGGCTAAGATTCTTTTTTTTTTTCTGGTAAAGAATATTCTTTTTATATTAATAGAAGTCACAATTGTACTACATGCAGTTTATGGTCATCTTGGGTACATGTACAAATATAGTTTGGTCTGTTTTTTAAAGTATCCCCTGTGTCCCTCTTACCTCCTCTCTGCCTCTAAGCCCCCTTTCCCTTTTTCTTTCTTGTTGACATTGCTAATCTTATCTCATGTTTATGACATAAATGTTTCCATTCACTGAGGTTACTTGGTTTCTGTACATGGCCTAGCTTCATTCTCTGCATCCCCTCTTCCCCATCCTCTCAGCCACATTGTCTTGGATGCCTTCCCCTCTGCAAGAGCTCTATCCCCTCACCTCCTACCCATCCTTTGCGGTGTTCTTTGTCTGTGCTTTCCCTTGCTCAAATCAGAGACACTGAGTGATATTTAAGCTTGTGTGTCCAAGTTGTTTTAGTCATATTTTCTAGTTGTATCCATTTTCCAATAAATTTCTCAAATTTGTCCTTTTCTAAAGAGAATTTAAAAAATAGTAAAACAACAACAGAAAAACACCATTAGAAGCAGTACAGGGCCAGGGAGATAGCTCAGCAGACTAAGTGCTAGTTTTGGCAAGTGCAAGGATCAGGGTTCAATCCCTGACACCCCATGCCACACCAATCCTGCTGCTGGGCACGCCGAGCCAGCCACTGAGACTGTAATTGCAGCATGGAGGAGGCTGAAAACCAGAGGATTCCTGTGAGTCCAACCTGCTTAGTGAGACCCTGTACCAAATACATTAAAAAAAAAAAAAAAGGAAAGAAACAATATAGAATTTCACTAAATAAAATGATAGGAATTCAACTATGGTTGTTATACTGCATAATATTGCCTTCACATTAGTTGTTTAGATTACCAGATAATTGGTATAAAAAGTTATGAGGACTTAAAAAGGAGAAGACAAAAAATTTTAAGCATTAGCTGCTCCTTTCAGTAGACCAGCAGATCTGTAAATTAAAGTGCCGGGGTTCAATCCCCGGGCGTCTGCTGTGCTGGTCCCGTCCCCAGGGTGCGCTGAGACAGCAATTGAGACTGGGCGTGGTGGTGCAAGCCTGTAATCCCAGCTCTTGGGAGGCTGTAAACAGGCAGATTACCATGAGTACGATCTAGTAGTGAGACCCGGAACACCCTGTAGACTCGTCCCTAAAAAAAAAAAAAAAAAAAAAAAAAAAAAAAAAATCAATAGACCAGCAGAAATCAGCAGTACAGTCATCCAAACTATCCTATGTGTATACATCTATATTTAAATTTGTCCTTTATAGCCACATTGTATTCCATTATTTACACTCCATTTTCTTATCTAGTCATCGTTTAGCAGGCTTCCAGGATTTAGTCATTATGAATTGTGCTGCTATAAACATTGATGTGCGTGTGTTTCCCAGGCACCTTGCCCCAAACACTTTCTCTCTCTCTGGGTTTCCCAGGCACCTGCTCCCAGACTCTCTCCCCTTTGGTCCTATGCAGAGCCAAACCTAAACAGGTCCACCTGACTTTGGCCAGGGCGAACAACCATGAAACTCTCCTTTGTTAACATTAAAGTTCCCCCACAGACCAGGTAGCCCTGCAGAAGATTAGCTCTCCCTCGGCTGTTCCAGCCAGTGATCACCCTTCCTAAAAGATCCTATAAAGTCTCCTGCCCCCCCCCCCGCCTTGTTCACTGCTGTCTTGGACCACTAGATAGCCAGCCTTCTTGATGCCCCCAATAAATCTTCTACTCACATCAGAATGCCTGGTCTGGTTGATTGCATGGGTTTGCACTTAACAAGTATGATGCCTTTAGCTCTTTTCTTTTCTCTTTTTTGGGGGGGATGTACCAAGAATTGAACTCATGACCTTGTGCTTGCCAGGCAGACACTGTACCACCGAGCTACATTCCCAGTGATGCCTTTAGCTTTTTGGGGAACATACCTAAAGGGAGACAGTTGGGATCATATGGAATTTCTGATTTTTGTTCTCTGACGAATTTCCGTAATAGTTGCAGTAGTTCATATTCCACCAACAGTGTAGGAGGGTTTCTGTTTTACTGTAGTCATGCTAGCAGTTTTTTAGATACAGGTCTCACCACATTGCCCAGGCTGGCCTTAAACTCCGAGTGATGCTCCTGCTTCAATCTTCTGAGTGCTGAGCTCACAGGCAGGTGCCACCAAACCCGGACATTTTGATTTCTTGGTAATTGCCGTTCTCTCTGGTGTAAACCTTAGCACTGATTTAATTTGTGTCTCTCTCAGAGCCAGAATATTGAATAGTCTTTCCTATATTTGTTCACCATTTATATTTCTTCTTTTGAAAATATCTGTGCATTTCACTTGTCCATTGCTTGAATGGGTCTTTTACTTTAGGACAGCTAATTTTTTTTGAGTTCTTTGTACACTGTAGATATCAGTCCTCTGTCTGAAGAACTGCTGCCAAGGCAATCCTTTTATCCATTTTGTAGGTTATCTCTTCACTCTACTAATTTGCTGTGCAGAAGACTTTTAATTTGTTGTAATCTCTTGTTGATTCATGCTGTTATTTCTCATGTAATTGAGATTCTGTGTAGGAAATCCTTTCAAATTTCTAGTTTGAAGTGATTAATCATATCTGTGCTGAATTTAAGCTTACAATTTTGATCCTCATTGGAAAGGATTGCAGAATAAGAACACTACTTCTACAAAACAATTCTAAAATCAGTAGCACTAAAATATTCAAACCCAATCAAGTCAGAAATATGAAGACTGGAAAATGATAAATTAAGTTGACAAGAAGAAGAATGCTTTTTTCCATCCCTGCACAGTGTTTTACCTCACCATCACTCTAGTTTGAAATGATTAATCATGCACGGGCCAGGTGTGGTTGCATATGCCTGTAAATCCAGCATTCAGGAGGCTGAAGCAGAAGGAGTGCCATGAGATTGAGACTAGCCTCGGCTACATAGCAAGACCTTGTTGCAAAAAAAGAAGAGAGCATATTAGACCAGGGAGATACTTCAGCAGCATAAGCACCAGCCCGGCAAGCACAAGGTCCTGAGTTCAATCCCTGGAAGAACAACAACAACAACAAAAAATGACAATAACAAAAACAAAAATCTGGTTGAGTCACTCATACTTCACCCAAGGTACATTCCACATATTAAGTACCTGCTGAGAGTCACAGAAAGGTAGGCATATGTGAGAAGACAACTGGAAAAAGAACTAAGTCTGGCAGTATTTCCAGAGTATATAAGCTTTAAGGCATAAATATTCACAGTAGGGCAAACTCTACAGCTCCATTATGAAGATCTACCATCAAGCACTGTCAATTTCAGAGATGGAAGAAAACCTAGAAACTAGGAGATGGCATACAATGGTAATTGGCGTACAAGTCTGAGGCAGGAAGACCGCTGTAAGTTTAAGGCTAGCCTGTGCTACATAATGAGTTTAAGGCCAGCCTGACTACATAACAAGACTCAAAAAAAAAAAAAAAAAAAAACCAGGCGTGGTGACACATAACTGTAAATCCTAGGATCACCTCAAGTTGAAGGCCAGCCTGAATTAGAGAAAAGACTCTAAAAAAGGGGGGAGGATGGGAGAAAAGGGGGTCAAATAGGTAGTTACATTATCAAAGTTACATAAGGGGCAGCGAGACAGCTCAAAGTGCTAATAAGCGCCTGCGTAGGAAAGCACAGGGGCTGTCAAACCACATCCTGCGTGGGCCCTGCCCTGGGGCACACTGAACCCGTTGAAAACAGGAGGATCACTATGAACCCAAGCTGAAAAGTGAGACCCTGCACAAAATACAAAAAAAAAGTACATAGAGGAGAGAACGGTGCCAGCCTTTTCACTTCCAACATCCTGTAATATGTCTACTATTTTTCAAGCAATTCGAGTCCAAAAGGGCAAGAGATCATTTCAGTCTACTTTCAGTGAATGCTGACATTTGTGTCACCCCCTGCCATTTCCTCCCTGTCCCCAATGACCTCCTACCACTCCCAGCACAGCTCTATTCCTACAGCAGTGGTCACCAAAATTTTTCTTCCAAGTAGTTGTTACAACTCCTAGGTGTACCGTCCTCCCTCATCTTAGTCAGTTTAAGAAACCACAATTATCAATTCTTTCTTCCCACGATACACAAGAGAACTCTTTCGAGTTATTTTATCTTTAATAACCCGGCAATAATTCAAAACTTGTTTCTTTTAACGGGGATGCCACCATCACTGCCACACACTGCGTTGTCAAAGACAATGAAGACACTGGATTGTAAAGGCCCCCTGTGAAGCCTTCTGGGCTCGTGGACTGATGGCTGGTTATGGAGTCTCGAAGGGCAGCAAGAGGCGGATGAGACAGGAACAGGAGGAACCTTCATGACCCGGGTGTGCCTGCTGGGTCATGAGCACCTTGAACCTTGAAGTGCTTCTTGATGGCGACTTGGTGTCGTAGTTGTCATCTGGGGAGAACCGAGCAGGATGGGCCGAGCGTGTCTGTTGTCCCATCGGGTCAAATTTCTTCAGGGTCTATACCTGGTCTCCCTGCTCATTCAAGTAATGCTGGAGAAACATGGCCCCACTACTCTGTCACTCCACCACAGCCGCCGCTCCATGTTTCCATTTTAATGTTTAGATCTTTGGTCTATTTGGGTTATAGCTAGGTGCATAGGTCTAGGTTCTTTCTTCTGCAGACAGATACAAGTCTTCCCTAAGTATGATTTTAGGCCCTTTGTCGAAGATCAAATGGCTGACTCTGTCTGTGCCTGTAGATGTTTCTTTTTTAAAAAAAAAAATTACTTCAACTTTATTTGCAAATACAAATACTGATTTAGCATCACTGTTCTTATGCAGACAATGGACAAATCCTAGAGTTATCCGTCACCAACCCTGCTAAAGAAACCCTAGTGTGTTTTAAAAGCAACGTCGCCAGCAGTCTCACGCCCGTTGCAGTCCACACCACTAAATGAAGAGCCGTCTGAGAGCAGGAGGGTGGGCTCCAGGAGCTGACTGCCATTTTGTCCTCTTCAGTGGCCCTGGTGGCTCCTCTGTGCCTAAATGAGGCAGGGAGGTCACAGATCACAGAGGGGGGCTAGGGGAGAGCAGACTGCAGGCTAAAGCACTGCAGTGGAAGTAGAGCAGGGCAGGGAGCACCTGAGCTGCTGCTACAAAGGCAAACATGTTCAATTTAACCTGGGTCATGGAGGAACCTGCTGGACGGAGGGTGATCTGGTCAGTGTCCAGGTTGTATTCATTGCCACCCAGGGGGAGAAAAGCTGGGTCCATAGTGGATATTGCCTAGCAGTCATTCAAAACCTGCTGGATGTTGGGTCATTCCTGTTTAGGACTCTACCTTCCATGTAAATTGTATAAGTCAGCCTGGCTTCACAGAGGCCACTGGAGGGGGATTTTTTTTTTTTCTTTTTGAGGAAGATTTTTGATGTTGAGATTTAGTAGCATGTCATCTCTTGTAATAGCAGATTATTCTGAATCGATTAGCTCTGGCTATTTTGCTTGGAGGAAGATCTTCCTAGAGAGTATTCATTCCAGTTCCATAGATGACTTTCTCATCTTCAGACTTATGCTTTGTTTCACATCTATTTAGGGATATGTGAAAATGTACCAGCGTTTCCCACTGAGAGTACACAGGTTGAGAGCTGCAGGTGGTGGGTGTAGGCCTCAAAGTCCATAAGCCCATCGTGGGCACAAGCTCTCCTGTGATTACAGAGTGCTGCCTCACAGAGCCACTCAGGATTTATCACCATGAATACTGTATCTATTCTAAAGTAAAATGTCAGCTTGAGAGAAGATAAGTAGGACTGATAGAGTAGAAGTTTTTCAGAGAATTTGGGTTTGAGTTTGGCAAAAGTTGATTTCAAGCCATTAGCTGCTTCTGTGTGGATCCTGTCATCATACAGAAGGCTTATGAGGATGTTCCTGTTTTCTGTGCTCACAGATAATATCAGTTTCCTGGGAAATTCTGGTATGGTAAGATTCAAGTCTGAAACATGACATATCACTAACAGATTTGCTGCACAAATAGCTTGTGATGAGAAGGTGCTCTTCTGCTCAGGAAATATTAATGAAAACTTCAGAGGGGCTGGGAGGTGGCTCAGTGGAATAAGTGCTTCCCTGGCAATCACAAGGGCCTGAGTTCAATCCCCAGTTCCAAAAAGAAAGGAAGAAAGAAAGCAAAGAAAACCTCAGGAGTGTCTTCTATAGAGTGAGTTAATCTAGTAGCACTGAGTGGAACATGAAGGGTCATCTTTTGGCTGTCAGTCAGGAGATTAAAGCTTTCTCTTAGGGTCTCATGAAGGGTCAGACTGCCAGTGCTCAAAACATTGCCAATCTCAATGATCCATCCCCTATCAGACTTGTTCAACTCACCATCATCAGCCATGCCGCAGGCGACTTATGTACACTGTAGATGCTGAGAGCTCATGTATGTCTTCCTCTTGCCCAGCTGGACAGAAGAACTGGTATGTGACATCCACGCCTCTTGAAGCAGCACTGTTGTCTGTACCTCAGATGTTCAGATGTTCTACCTCTGGTGCCCACCAGACACTCCCCTAGTAGGCATTTCATGTGGGACCTTGAGAGTGAGCACATGCAGTTCAGCATTTCAACACCAAGGAGCCCCCCACAGATGCAAGTTGTTTCTTGGGGTCAAGACTGCTGTTACTCTACTTTCATTGCAGGGGCAGTGCCTGGGAAGGCAGGGTTCACTACCAGAGGAAGACCAAAGGAAGTCACTGATGTCACAAATTGAAGAAGAGATAAAATGAACTTCGGGCTGTCATAGACCAACTTGGCAAGGTTGTAGAACTTCCTTTCTGTGTGCACAGGTGGCAAAAGGCACCAGTGTCTGGGGATGTTTCTGTAACCTTGATTCTGTTCCATTGACCCATATGTCTGTTTTATTCCACTGTTCCATTTTTTTATCATTATTACTTTGTAGTATAGCATGAGGTCAGAAGATGCTATGCCTCTTGCTTTGATCTTGTTGCCCAAGATAGTTTTTGCTGGTCTGGCTGTCTTCTGGTTTCATGTAGTTCAGGCTGGACTTGAACTCACTATGTAGCCCAGACTGGCCCTGAACTTCTGGGATTCCTCTTACCCCTGTGCTGGGATTCCAGCCATGTGCCACCACACCTGGCCTGCCTTTGGTATCTTGATTGGGACTGTATTGAATCTATGTAATAGTTTGGGGGTACAGCTATTTTGATACTACTAGTTCTACCTGTCCAGGAGCAGGGGACATCTTGCCATTTTCTTCTGTCCTTTTCAATTTCCTTTCTCAGAGTACTACTGTAGTTTTCTTTGTACACTTCCTTGGCTAGGTTAATGCTTACATATTTCATTTGTCTTGATGCTATGATGAATGGCATTGTTTTCATAATTTCATTCTTGTTTAGTTCTTTATTAATGTACACAAATGCTATTGATTTTGTATTCTGCTACATTTCTGAAGTTGATTATTTATTCTAGATTTTTTGTGGAATTCTTCAAGTCTTCTAATGAGAGTGTCATATCACTTGCGAATAATGAGGATCTACTTGTGTACATCTTTATAATCCATATCCCTTTTATTCTTTCTCTTGTCTGATTACTGTGATGAATAGAAGTTGTAATAGTGGGCATCCTCGTCTAGTTCCAGACTGTAGAGAGAATGCTTTCAGGTTTTCTTCATTTTATATGATGTTGGCTGTTGGTTTGTCATAAACAGCTTTTATCAACCTCAGGTATGACCCTTCTTTGCCCATTTTTTTAAGCTTCTTGTGGAGGAGTGTCAGATTTTGTTGCTAGTCTTTTCTGTGTCTATTGATATGATCATGTGGTTTTTACTTATATCTACGTGATATATTATGTTTATTACTTTGCATATATTGAACTATCCTTGTGTCTCTGGAATACAAGCTACTTTACCATGTTATGTGATATTTTTAATGATATTGGCTAATATCTTGTTGAGAATCTTTACATATATATTCCTTAGGGAGACTAGCCTATAATTTTCTTTCTCAGTTGAGTCTTTATCTTATTTTGGAATTAGAGTGATGCTGGCTTCCATAAATGAATTTGGAAGCACCTTGTTCCTTTAAATTTTTTAAAAAAGCTTGATGAGTATAGGTTAATTAACATTCTTAAAGATTTTGCAAAATTCAGCAGTGAATCCATCAAGTCTTGGGTTTTTTAAGTTGACCGATTCTTTACTACCATCTCAATATCATCACTTGTTATTGGGTTGTTCAGTGTGCTTGTATCTTCTTGGGTTAGCTTTGATAATTTGTCACTTCTATTTCCAGTAAATGTTATAGGACACTGTTTGCAGTTCTAGAGTCTGAGGAGGGAGAGGAATTGTGAGGTTGCACGGGGAGGGGGAGGAGGAAGGAAAGGCCCTGTGCTTTGGATATGGGCAGTGTCTTCCAGTGGGCTGCGTGTGAAGGACTTGCTTCCTAAGGTGGTGCTCCTAGGAGTGGCTGTGGGTCTTTAGGAGGCCAGGCCTAGTGGAAGTTACCTTAGGTCACTGGGAATGTGTCCTTGAAGGTCACTGTGAACCCCTGGCCGCTTCTTTCTCTCTTTGGTTCCTTGATCATAAGGTGAGGAGTTTTATTTCACATTTCATCCTCCACTATGGCCTCCCAGAAGTTCACCTGAATTATAAAAACAATGAATATGCCTGATTTTGGGCCAGAATCTCCAAAACTGTGAGTCAAAGTACAGTTTTCTTCATAAGTTAACTACCTCAAGTACATTGTGTCTAGGTGTCCCCCTAAAGCCTAGTGAAGTCATGGGGAAGCTTATAGAGCTTGTGACTAACTCACGATCCAATGCTGGGATTATGGGTATGAGTGCTGCTCCTGGCCTGAGGCTGAGAGCCTGAATGCAGTATAAGGAAGGGAGAGAGGCTTGCTGTCTGTCTCTGTCTCTGTCTCTGTCTCTGTGTCTGTCTGTCTGTCTGTCTGTCTGTCTCTCTCTCTGCCATTGTTGCCTCTTCTCCTCCTTTTCGGCTCTTGCTGTTTTACATGTTTTCTGCGGTTGTGGACCGCTGCCCTTTGCCAAGTGCCACTCTGCCTTGGGCCCGGTCAGCTATGGAATGAAAACTTCCACAAACTGTGAGAAATAAACCTTCCTTCTTTACTTTGGGGTGTCCAGTATTTTTTCCTAGCAATGAGAGAAAGGTAACTGAGGCAGGTATCATGGAAGTGTTAACCTTACTATTAGAAAAACCTCATGAACTGTGGTATTGTGCTTTTGATTAGGAAATTAAACTGCTTATGTCTTTAGAATAAAAATGTTCAACAACTGAGGAATCAAAGGGAACTTTCTCAACCCAGAAAAAAGTACCAATAGAGAACTCATGGGTGACATCATATTTAATTATTAAGTACTTACAACTTTCCTCCTTACATAAGGAAAAAGACAGAGTGTTGGCTCACACCTCTTCCATACAATGTTGTGCTAGAGGTACGGGGAGGGGATTAGGTAATCAGAAATCCATGCAGGGACGGAAGAAGTAAAACCGCCCCCATGTGTAGATGACATGGCCTTGTTAATGCAAAGTATGTAGAAATGCACTCATTTTAGTTAGTTTGGGCTGCTCTGTCAACTTCCATGCTCTGGGGGGTTTATAAAAAATAGAAATTTATTTCTTACAGTTCTGGAGACTGGAAGTCTGAGAACAGAATGCCAGTATGATTAGGTTCTGCTGAAGGCTCTCTTCCCAGTCACAGACTGCTGTCTTCTTGTAGCCTCGCCTGCTCTCTGGGATGATGGCACTAATTCCATTCATGAGGGCCCCACCTTCATGAGCTAATCACTTCCTAAAACTTCACTGCTGAATACTGTCACATTAGAGGTTAGGCATATGAATACTATTAGGGCAGAGAGTTTAGCAAAGTTGTAAGATATGCAATCAATAGAAAAATGAGTATTTCTATATAGCAGCAATGAACAAACAAAATTTAGAAATAAAATTTATTTTTAACTTTTTTAGAGCAGAATATAATTATTGAGGGAAAGAAAGGTTCTGTCAGAGAGAGAGAGAGAGAGAAAGAGAGAGAGAAGGGGTTGAGTAGGTTACCTAGAAATAAAATTTTAAAAGTAAAAAGTTTACAATTTTATTAAGAGCTATTATTAATTTTTTAAAATAGGAATACAAAATTGCATATTGAAAACTACAGAATATTATTGAAAGAAGTTAAAGAAGACCCAGATCAATTGGAAAGACATTAAATAGAATGATATCCTATATCTATGTATTGGACTTAGTGTTATGAAGATGGCAATACATTCAAAAGTGATTCATGGAATTATAACATCTGTCAAAATGCCAGATGGCTTCTTCACAAAGTTTGACATGATAATATTAAATTTTATGTGTAAATGGATGGACACAAATAGCCAAAACAGTCTTGAAAAACAGCAAAGCTAGAGAACTTATACTTCTTGACTTACTACAAAGCCATAGTAATTGAGATAGTACAGCATATAATAAGAACAGACAAATCAATCAATAGACTACAGAGCAACTGATCACAGTTGCTGTGATTATCAGATATGAGCATGTAAAGTTAGTCAAAATAAAAATCTGAAGCATGAATTGCTACCTTCAAAAAACTGAAACAAATTATACGATCATCTTGGCTATCCTGTGTATATACATACATGGTTTTTCCACTTCCTTTTTCTTTCCTTTCTTTTCTCCTTTTCCTCATTGCAAGTGTTCATTTCTTTTGAACAGTTTCCTTCCCTTTTACTGTATCTATTGTGCTTTTCAGATTTTATGTACGCTTTCAGGTTCTCACACTAGGGCGACAATATGATGCTTAAACATGTGGGTTTATTTCACTTATGAATATGGCCTCTAGTTCCATCCATTTGCCTATAAAAGTCTCCCATTTATCTTATTTTATAGCTAACTAATACTCCATTGTATAAAAATATTACATCCTTTTTAAAATCTACTCCTCATATGATGAGTAATTGGGTTGTTTCCAAGACTTAGCCATGACAAATTGTGCTGCTACATATGTGGATGAACATATATTGCTGTGATATGATGTTTTCAAGTCTTCTGGAAAAATACCCAGAAGAGGGATAGCTGGATTGAGGTGTGTGTGTGTGTGTGTGTGTGTGTGTGTGTGTGTGTGTGTGTGATACTGGGGATTCAAATTGGGACCTTGCACTTTGCCAAGCAGGTGCTTATGCCACTGAGCTATCTTCCTGGCCCTGAATGAGACTTCTAATTATAGTTTTTTTAGGAATCTCCATACTGATTTCCGCAGTGGTTGCACCACTCTACAGTCCCACCAACAGTAGAGAAGGGTTCCCTTTTCCCCACAGCCCCTTGAGCTTTTGTTGTTGATTTCTTGATGATAGCAATTCTTTCTGGGGTAAGATAGAATCTCAATGTTGTTTTAAGTTGCATTTCTTGAATGACCAGTGCTGTGGAGTTTTTTCTTCCTATATTTATTTGCCATTTGTATTTCTTTGTCTGAGAAGTGTGTATTTATCTCAGATGCCCATTTTTGGAATGGGTCTTTGAATTTTGGGGACTTGATTTTTAAAAATTCTTTGTACGTTCTAGATAGAAGTCCTTTGTCTGAGTAACTGTTAGTTTAGATTTTTTTCCAGTTCATGAGGTTTTTTTGCACTTTGTTGGTGAATTCTCTTGATGTGCAAAAACTTCAATAAGATGAGATTCCACTTGTTGATTCTCTGAAGTATATCCTGTGCACTTTGCTTTTTTTTTGTTTATGAACTCTCTTCCTACCACTGTCTTCAAGAAATCTACCTACTCTCTCTTCTAGTAAATTTAGTATTTTATTTTAATATTTAAATCTTTGATACATTTTGACTGTAGTTTAGTGTGTGATAGATATGGGACTAGTTTTAGCCTTTGGCCCTTGGAAAGCCAGTTTTTCCAGCACTATTTGTTAAAGAGGCTCTTTCTTCCAGTGAACATATTTGGCCCCTTTGTCAAAGATAAGGTGGCTGAGTGTGTTTGTAGTTGTGTCTGCATTTTCTAATCTGTTCCACTTATACTCAGGTCTGGGTTTTTGCTAGTACCATGCTGACTTTTACCACAGTACCTTTGTAGTATAATTTCAAGTTAGGAATTGTGATACCTCTTTCCTTGCCTTTGTTATAGATCTTTTCTGGTTCAAATTGAATTTTAGGAATATTTTTTCTAGATTCCTAAGGTATGCTGGTGGTGTTATGATTGGGATTCCATTAAATCTGTATAACAACTAGGAGTATAGCCATTTTCTCAGTGTTGCTTCTTATCCATGAACAAGGAATATCTTTCCATTTTTGATAATCTTCCTCAATCTATTTTTTCAGAGTATCATAGTAATTTTCATTCTGCAGATCTTTTACTTCCTTTGTTAATTCCTAAACATTTCATTTTTTTTCAATGCTACTGTGAAGGGTCTTGTTTCCATAATTTCAATCTCAATGAGTTTGTAGTTTGTGTACAGGAATACTATTGATTTGGGGGTGTTCAATTTGTATTCTGCTATACTATCAAATTTGTTATTAATTCTAGAAGTCTCTCAGTGGAGCTTTTTGGGTCTTCTATGTAGAGTATCATGTCATCTGCAAGTAATAATTTAACTTCTTCCTTTCCAATTGTTATTCTTTTTATTTCTCTCTTGTCTAATTTCCCTGGCTAATGTTTCCAGAACTATAATGAATGGGAGTGGTGAAATCCTTGTCTTGTACCTGATTTTCAAGTGAAATATTTCAGTTTTTTTCTCCATTTAGAATCATGTTGGCTGTTGGTTTGTCATAGATGGCTTTTATCAGATTGAGATAAAGGCTATCTATTCCTATTTTGTGTAGGATTTTTATCATGAGTGAGTATTGGACTTTGTCAAATCTTTCTCTGCATCTATTGAAGTCATCATGTGGTTTTTGTTTTAGGCTCTGTTGATATGATGTGTTACATTTGTGTTCATTAAGGAGGTTCGCTTTTTGATTCGCTCTTTCTTTGATTTTGGTGTCAGTACAATACCTACCTATAGAAATGGGTAAGAATTGCTTTCTTTCTGTGGCCGTGTGATGCACCTGGGAGGGCACAGTGCATGGAGCTGCGAGAGAGGAGTCTCAAGCTAATGTCGGAAAGCCGGGGCTATGGATCCGGGGAGGAAAGCCACAGGCGCACCTGCTGTGGCAACGCTGTGGGGCAGGGTCGCCCAGCGCTGCGGAATTCGCATCACCGTGGCTGGCCCTGGTGTTGTGCCCGGAACTACAGGATGCCCTGTTAAGTTGCAGTCTTGCTTCAGCCCCATTTGTTTCTACCCCATTTCTCCCTTCTGGAACAGTTGCCCTCTACCATTGTAAACTGGCCGTGTTTACTTTTGTTTTTGGTTTTTTCAGGGTCAAGGTAAGAGCTGGCTTTGCATCTCAGAGGAGCTTCTAGACCCAAGCTTCTGGGGTGCTGGAGGTGCTGGGACTTGGTAACTCCTTAGAGGTGGGCTGCGCTGATGGAGTTTGCGTGAAGACCTGGGCATGAGCCAGCCGAGGGCGAAAGGCTGCGCCCCGGGCCTGGACGTCCTCTCACAGGCTTGTGCGTTCAAGGGCAGGCCTTGGCAACTCCGACTGGGTCACAGAGGCTTACCTGGGCCTTGCTGTCAGGAGGGGCCTTAGCTGCTTTTCACTTGTTGCTGAGACAAAATCCTGGTGCCCAGAATTAAGGAAGAAAAGGTTTGTTTAGCTCCAACTAAACTCAGGTTTCAGTCACATTAGGCTGGCTCCAAGGCAGGGTGGCCCATGGAGGAGGGCAGGGTTCAAGGCGGCAGAAGACAGCAAAGAAGCGTGGGGGGGGGGGGCAAAGCCAACCTCTTTTCCTCCCTGTGTGCCAGCCACCCGCCCACACCATCACCCTGCCCTCCTCTTCCACAAGCTCAGGATGTTTACGAAGTGAGGCTCCCGGGCCCCAGCTGAGTTAAACTTCAAAAAGTCTCTGGTTTAGGCAGTGTATGAACCCTTGCAGGAGGCCAGGTTTGACCCAGAGGCAGGTCCCTGGGGTCTACGCCCCGCTGAGGCTGGGCCCGGCACTCGGACGAGAACAGCTTCTCCTGGGCACATGGCCCCCTGCTCAAGTGCCCCTGCCCTGGAGCCAGCCAACATCAGGCTCTCACTGGACCAAAATCAGCCTCTTCTCTTGCACTTGTGGGCATCAGGCACGGAGTCTCGGGACAGCCATCCTCCTGTTGCTCACATTCCTGGCTGGTTCCTTTATCAGAGAGTTGAAGTGATGGTGCCTCTGACCAGAGCACAAGTGGAAACTGACTTATTTGCCTATGTTTGCATAGGAAGCGGTGGGAGCTGAAAGCCTGCGCCTAGGCGGCAGGGTTGTGTTTTCCTCGCTGAGTGGGTCTCCCTGCTGAGCGGCCCTTCAGACTCATAAAGGGCCTCACCCCTAAAGCCACAGTTGCACTCGCAGCGGCTACAGCATAAACATCAGCTGAACTCAGCGCACTTGTGTCCTCCTTTGCATTAAGAGTCCTGGTTAAACGTCGTTGGATCCTGTCTTCAAAGTGCAAATGGATTGACGCTGGATTTGGAAAGGAAGCTTTCACTCTGGGTTACATAATTAGAATTAGCTCAGTGGCATTGTGCAGCATTGATTTGAAACTAAATTTTAATCAGTCAATCAAAGTGAAATGTGAAAATAAGAAAAATATATAGAAGGTACAGTTAAAGCTTTCTGAAGACATATTTGGTTCTTGTCTAATTTGTATCATGTAAATATTCCTAATTGGCATTTTATCTAAATAAAAATAAAACACCAATATACCCAAAAAAAAAAAAAAGGATTGCTTTCTTTTTAATTTCATTGAGGAAGGTTGAGGAGTATTGACATTAAATCTTTTTCTCATTATGAACTTTATTGAAAATGAATAATAATTATATAGCAAATTAAAAATTGTTGACAAGCCGGGCGTGGTGGCGCATGCCTGTAATCCCAGCACTCCGGAGGCTGAGGCAGGAGGATTGTTGTGAGTGCGAGACCAGCCTGAGCTACAAAGTGAGCTTAAAGCCAGCCTGAACTGCATAGCGAGACCCTGTCTCAAAAAGACAAAAAAAAAAAAAAAAAAAAAAAAAAAAAAAAAAAAAAAAAAAAAAAAAAAAAAAAAAAAAAAAAAAAAAAAAAAAAAAAAAAAAAAAAAAAAAAAAAAAAAAAAAAAAAAAAAAAAAAAAAAAA